>JAQFYM010003589.1:0-18155 GCA_034694785.1 Agrenia bidenticulata | reverse complement strand
GATAATTTTAGTACGGACAAAAAAGAAAAAATGTAAAAACATCAGTTTTAGGTATTTTGGATTATTCTGATAGTATTATTATTGCGCAATAATTACTATGAAGCAATTTGAGTGTTTTTCTGTCACTCTATTATGTAGAAAATGAGTATTTTTTCCGATTGTACATAAAAGTGGGGTATTGTATACTTTTTTTCGCATAACCATGGGTATTAGCTCTGATTTATAGAAAAAAATGGGTATTTTTTACATTAACCCTATCTATAATTTTTATTCTAGAAAATCCTAACCATTTCGTGCAAAATATATTAATATACAGTAAACCTTCTCCAAATTGAAAGTTTCTAAAAATAAGATTTTTGCCTTAAATGGTTAATTAGTCGAGTCAAATTGTGCACTCGAAATTCATAATTAAATATGCAGGTTACATAACAGTCTTTAATACAAAAAGAAATTGTTTGCACATTCCGAATTTTATTTTTATGATTTTTTACAAGGAAAATTTATAAATTATCATAAACCAAAACCATCTCAAAGCGGAGGGTAATACTGTATATAGATAAATTAAAACAAGTTTTTTATAATAAATAACTATTAATGTAACCAAATACAATGTTTTTTAAATGCTTATGTAATTTATATAAAATTTTACTTTCACAATGCAAAAGTTGTATTAAATGAGTAAATACAATAAAAACCCCTTTAACTGCTCCTAGAATTTTTATATTTTTTTAAAAATGGTATGAACAATACATAATAAAAGAACAATGTAAAAAATTTTCAACAAATAAATTATGATTTTTTTAGATACTCCCGATGTTTGTTCTTTTGTAGCAAGACAGGCCCGTTTACAAATAAAGTCATTCACAGGGTAAATTGTGATAAAATTCATACTACAATGGTTAAAAAATTCAGTGAAAAACATATTCATAGTTCATAAAAGAGGTATATATAAATTACTCCCAAATTTAGTAAAAAAGCATTAAAAATAGTACAAAAGCATCACTTTTTGACATAAATGCAAAAATACTTTTTTTAGGCCTAAAAAAGAGAACCAAAAACAGAAAAAATTAGAAAAAATGCAGCTGTTTTTGGAAATGCAAAATAGCACATTTAAGATTTTAAACACAAGATTAAAAAAAGCTATGTGCTTAAAATTACCAAGATAAAATTATAAACGCATTTTTTTTTGCTTTATATTATTTGAATATAAACAATCACTCGTGTAGAAGTACTAAATAATATCAACCCAAACAACAGTTCAATAAAAAGACAAAAACATTTGTATTCTATGTTAAATGATAGTTAATGATACAAAACAACAATTCTACTTTCAATTCATGGAACTTTTACATTATATTTTACTTTAGCATCGTACGAGAGTCAAACTGGCAACCAAAAAAATAAGCTTTCACTTGACCTTTAAGCCAATGGGTATTAAGTTTTACAAAGATTGTAGCATGTCACAAAATTTTTACTGATGTTTACAATTCTAACTTGAAAAAAATAATAAAAAAATAAATAATACGATAAATGTGTTTATGAAACAGTATCATTTGAATGCATGGCAGAAGGGTAAAAGTACTTGTATTGAGTCATGAAAATTTTATTAATACAGTTTTGCACTTTACCACCCGTAAACCTAATACAATTGGTTTTACAAGACTTATATCGTATTTATTAAAATACCTTAATTTCAAAAGCAAAACTTCTAAACTAAAAGAAAAAATCTTGTGAATATATTCAATCATTGTAAAACTTAATACCCATTTGCTTAGAGGTCAAGGTAAAGCTCAATTTTTTTTTTTGGTTGCCAGTTCGACTCTCGTAAGATGCTAAAGTAAAATATACGTTAACGTTGCATGAATTGAATGTAGAATTGTTGTTTTTTAACATTTCCAACATTTAACATAGAATACGAATGTTTTTGTTTTTTGTTGAACTGTTGTTTAAGTTGATTTTAATTAGCCGTCTACACCAGGCTTCTTTATTTTGGTGAATTTGCATGATTTCACCAATTTATCCCAAATTATAATTTGTGAAAATCCCAAATGAAAAAAAATGTCCTGAGTTTTAACGTTCATCAAAAAAACAGTTTTAGTGAATTTCAAAAAAGTGTTATAAATATGCGAATCTATAGCATTTTTTGTAAAATAAAACATATATATTGAACAAAAAATTTACGTTATTTTTAATTTAATTTTTGTAAAATATTTTTGTTCGCATAGTAAAAGCTCACTAGTTTGTTTTATTTATTCGCATACTAAAAACTTTCATGTAGGAAAAGAATCTGTCTTATAACAAAAATAAAAGAAAATTCAAAACTTAATGATACAAAGATTTTTTTTAGGTCTTAAAACAAAAATGCCTAGAATTCAAAAATCCAGAAAACTAAATATACAGAAAAAAATGAGCATGCGCATTACATTTTTTTTTGTTTTTTGACCAGTCAACTAGTTTGTGATGTATGACACTTTTATGCCCTTTTTTGTAAGTAATCCTTGTACCACTGGTTTTTTTGCTTTCAGACCAAGAATAACTTTGGCCTTTCAACATCTTTTTTCGCCTTTTATTTTTGGCTCGTTTATTTCATAGCTTTTGGCAAGCCACTATATACAAACAAACATACAAAGCACCATCTTACCTTTTAACTTAAAAAAAAACAATTTGTATATAAAAGAATATTAAAAAGACTATAAAGAGCCGAGCGATTAAGTATTTGCACTAATGTAATACATTATTAGTGTAATTAACTTTTTGCGCCATTAGTAGCTGCGAAAGCAAAATAAAGTAGCAGGAATACTTAAAAATAGTTTAATTGTGTATTGACTATAAAAAATAGGTTTTTGTGCTGCAAATCACTGTTTAAGAACACGGTAATGCCGCTTAACATGCAAAAAAGTGCAGTCTGTGCGTCATTAGTGGCCTTTAGTATCTTACACAAGCTTTTGCAGTTTAAACGTTAAAATGTGCTGAAAAAAATATAAGTGCAAAACAAGTTTTCTAGCGTTTATACACTTTAAATATGTTTGTATATAAGTACTTCGTGCATATACGACCCCTATAAAAAATTATAAAATACAAACAAAAGGTAAAATGTTATTTAACATTTTGCAGCTGAATGAGATTACTTTAATTCGCAAAGTAAGTATTTATACATGATTTTGTTTATATAAAAAATAAACTAACAGTACCAATACGTTAATACTAAACGAACGCTATAAAATGGCAACAATATGCATCTTAGTAAAGTTAAAAGTAACAAATCAAGTAATTTTTACACTTTGTAAACAAGATCTTTAGGTATTTTTTTTTTGCTATAAAAACACTGTCGTGAGCAATACAAGCATTTTTAAATAAAACAATTGTAAACAAATTGTGAATTTCTACAGTTTTATGAACAAGCAAAAGAAATCTTGCAAGGAAAACCCTTACAATACGCAGAGTTTTTGCATTCTTGTATTATATAATGCAGCGGCTTCATGGCTCGAATATGCATATTACTCTGTATACTTAATTAACCAATACATTTTGCTTTTAGCGTTGTTGTTGTACTAATAAACATCGTTTTGGCAGATTTTAGTAAGATAAAAAGACGCATTGTAAATTTTTGCGTTTTTTTCATAAAACAGTTTTAAACCTTTTTTATGCATTTATCCTTTTGTTAATAGTTGTATAACTTTCATTTTATACAATATTTTTAAGACTGCCAAAAAAGGTTGTAAGCAGTTTTTTTTTTCGCTTAATGTAGTATCTAGATGTTTAGCCCATCAAAAATCCTAAATGTTCGCAATACTTTTAAATCAAAGTTATTGTTTTTTTGACAGTAATACCTATAATTTAACTGTATATATAACATAATATCTGCATTATTTTTACTTTGTTTTTTTTTTGTTTTGATTTATTTTTTATAAATATTTTTTAAAAGCAAAATAAAAAATACAAAACTTAAATAGTGAATTTTTTATTCGCAATCTTTGTTATTTTTATTATAAGTGCTTATAATATTTGCTGATTTTAAATATCAATACGGATTTCTAGACATATTCAAAAAAACACATGTGAAACTAATGGCTTTTCGGCGACTTTTTGAAAGGTAAGACGTAGGAGCTAATACGAATCTATTTAGTGAGTTTTACTTTTATGTGAACGGTCCTAGTATTTTTTTTGCTGTTGCGTCTTTACCAATTTTATTACACTTTTGCAATTAAAAAACTTTTATAACTAAAAATTAAACTAAAGTTTAGAGCATATTAGATAAAAAAAATTAAAACAAACTAAACAATTTTTAAATTGACAATACTATTCGATGTATCTTACCTGCAGCTTTTGAACAAGTTATAGCTAAACAAAATTTTATCGTTAACTGCAAAACAATAGGAATCAATTTTTTTATTTGTAATTTATAATTGGCATAGCATAAAAAAAAATTGTAGTAAAAAAAATATCTTGTAAAAAATGTGAAGAAAATATTGCAATATAATTTTTTTATAATATCCCAAATATCCCAAATTAAAAATTTAAAATGCCCCTTTTTTCATCACATAAAAATCTTTGGTGACTTCCACTAAAATAAATAAGCCTGGTCTACACAAGTCAAGTTTATATATAAATAATATAAGGCAAAAAAATGCTTTTATAGTTTTTTATTACCGATATTAAGCACATAGTTTTTTGTTAACTTGTGTATAAAATCTTAAAGGTGCTATTTTGCATTTCCAAAAAGAGCTGTATTTGACTTAATATTTTCTGTTTTATGGTCCTCTTTTTTAGGCCATACATATGGGTAACTGTAGTTCTTGTGCTATTTCTGTTGCTTAAACACTAAAATTGGTAATAAAATCACAAAAACGAGGCAAAACGAACTAATTTTGAAGGTAAAAAAATCGGCTACCATGTTCATAAAATGCTGAATAAAGTGCAATAAATTTATCTAGCAAACCTGCAAATGGCCTTTCTCTTATACATTACTGATTTTAAAAACACACCGGTAATTTATTTGGAATTGGTCCGAAAAACCTCGGCTACAACGCAGAAGCGCAAGCAAAACTTATTTTTTATATGCAAGTGTTATAAAGATACAATGAATAATAATTTTTTAAAAAGTTAACTTTAAAAAGTATATGTTTGTTGAATAAACCTTCAAGGTGAAAGACCGTTGTGCTCAAGTTTTGTTGTACCCCTCAAATTTGACGTTTTCTTATATTTACTTCAAAAATACATACATAGTGGCACAATTTTATATCTTTTTAATTATTTCTCTACGCCACTGCTTCAAGGTGCGTTGTTTTCATTACATTGTAACGACTTTTTAAATTTACAAGACTAACCACTATTTTGGTTTTAAATACGCAAAATACACCAGACCGTCATTTTTGTATTCATTAAAGTAACATTTATAATATAAAATAATTTAATTTGACATTATGCCGAATTTAATAATATCAAAAATGCAACTGCAAAATAAAAACAACAAGTAAAACTAGTCGTGTAATAACGCGGTTACAACTGCCTAAGCTGTAAAATACATGTTGTAAAATATTCATATAGTTTACGTTTTATAGGGCGCAAAATGGTAGTAAAAAAATTTTAAACTGAACAGCAAAAAAGCAGCATTATTACTAATACTATAAATAAAGACACTTTTAAATAGTAATAGATCCAATAATATATATCTGATTTTTCTTTATTTTTTGTATAAAAAATATTCAATTTTTTTTTTATACTTATTAACTTTACTTTTAAGGATTAAGGATGCTTTTATTTTATTTAAAGACGTTAAAACAATTTGTTATTTGTGTCAAACATTAAAACATTTTTATAGTACAATTAACGTCATATATCATCACAAATTGAATTTTTGTGCTATTTACTTATTATTTTGCAATTAATGTTCTGCTAATTTTTTTCTACCCTTTATTGCATTCTATATCAGCGGCTCATCTGTACGGTACACATTTTATCGAACGATTATCTTTTCTGTATTGCGAAAGCATAAAAGTATTCATACATATTTTATAAAATTGTCACGTCAGTTTTTATGAATGCACTAAAAATGTTTTTTTTATATATTAGCTGTATTTGATTTTAATTGTGGGTTTGTTGCTCCAATATTGTGCCCACACTTTTCACTAGAAATATGTTTGCGTATAAATTTCGTACATAGATAGATGCTGCAGCTTATACATAAAAGCTTTATTTGCTAAGCTGAAGTTCGAAAAATCATGTATTTTACACTACGTATGCTTAAGATTCGCACTCGTAACAGAGAATTGTTTATCTTATGCTCAAGGTTAGATTGGCTATGTTCTACTATTTTCGACGGGTTTCTGGTCAAGAGGTTGTGGTTTCGGGTTTATCCGGGTCAGTATAGCTATTTTTTAGTACATTTTGTTTTGTGTACTACTATCATTTTATTATAAATGCTTAAGGCTAAATCTGGTAATATAAAAACCGTTCATGTTGAAATCTGGTATTAGAAAATATGTGTTTGTGTTTTTTTACCCCGCAACACAAATTCTTTACGGAATCTACTCTTAATTTGAACTTTTTTAAAAAAAAAAAATACGAAACCTAGTGAAATTTATCTTATGTAGACATTTGACATCCGGGCATTTTCTAAAGAACCCGACTTCTCTTGCAAGTAAAAAAACTCAAATACAGACAATACTGTGTCTTTAAAGACCAGAACCTTCCTTTACATTGTATTATATCATTTTTTATGCAAAGAAATAGAGATAAAGGATTACAACACACTAATATATATATTTTCTCTGCTTAAAATGTTACCTTAATTAAGGCAAAGAAAAACTGCATCTATTAGACAAAAAATAAACATATACTAATGTTCTTAACATGTTCCTTGTCCCACAGTAATTTATACACCCGGGAATTGTAAAAACTGAGTTTTCATTGTTCACGTATAAGTCGATCACTTTTATAAAAACAAACATAATGTTTCGAGTCAATTTTTTAGCGAACAATACTTATCTACAACGATTACCCAAAATACTAACTTAGACAAATGTTTAATTCAATAACGCAGCTAAAACGTTTACCGGCTTTAGGACAAATGCTTTCTGCGTTTGATATCTCACGGCTTTGAATAAATGTGCCGAGACGTACAAAAGTTTTCCATCACTGCATTTACGCTAATTTATACACTTATAACAGCAAATACCGGTTTTTTTTTCATGAAAATATCTTTAATAATGTATAGCAATTTGTTTTATAGAAATTATCAACCAGAAAAATTTAATAAATTGTAACGTGTGATTTTGAATTTTCGACTTTTCCGCGAGTTCACGCGAGTTAACATGTAAAAATGCGCCTGCGTCACCGAGTTAAGAGTTGACTTGACTGACGACCAGAATACACACTCTCTTAAGTAAATCAAAGCCAAAATAACTGTTAAAAATGTAACAAAAAACTAAGTTTTGCCAAGACTATTTTATTAAGGCAAAGTTCTTGTATCAATTGTTTTATATGCATTAAAAAATGCATTTTATGTTTATCTCAGACGTTCTGGAGTGATTTAGCACTTACAGAAGTATATACACGAAAAAAAACACAAAAAAAATACTACCTATATGCAGAGAACTACAGAGTTAAGTTCTTTTTCTATTTAAAACTGTAGTTTATTATACCAATGTGTTTTTATTACGACTTAGCGCCCTAATTAATCAACGTAAACATTTAAAATACACAATTTACAATTATAAATGCATTCGAACCACACAAGCGCGGTCCTTGTACATTCACAGCTAACCGGTTACAATTACATATTGTGTTTTTTTTATCCTCGGTTTTTTCTTGGAGATCCGCAGCTTGTACTGAAAATATTTAGAAGTAAAAATTACCACCACTAATATTATAAAAAAACTTTTATGCATTCGTGGTCGTGTATAAAATATTTAATTGGCTTAAGGTAGAGGCATTGGGCTTGAGTCGCGCTTCACGTAACAAAAAATCTGCCTGAATTACGGGTTTTTTTTTGTGCAGATATTTTGTAGATTAAAAGTAATGAAATATAAATATTTTTTTTTGAGAAATAAAAAGAAACAAAACTTGTTGATTTTTTTCTCTTTGAATATTGTTTTACTTTTTTTTCTACATAAAAACATATGACTAGCCCTGGTCGAGATTAATTTTTAGATACGCCACTTTTTGCACACGAAAGCAGTCGATTTTATTTTATGTATTGTGTTACGCTGAGCAATCTGCGCTTTTGGCGTTTTTTACTGCTAGTTCATATTTTTTAACAATATTATATATAACAACATTTAATATAACACTATGTTTGCAAGAGCGAGTATTTCTTATCTTAAATAACTTGATAATATTGAGTAATAACTGCAAAAAATGATCAACAACGCAGCAACAATACATTTACATATATATATATATACATATCAGATATGATTTTTTAACATTATAAAAAGGAACACGCCCACGAATCTTTTTTATAAATTAACAGAAAATATAAATTAATACGAATGTTGCCGTGTTTAGGGTATTTAAGCTTTTGTAAAAGTTCGTATAATTCTTAAGCTATAAATTTCAGTAGTCATTTTTTTATGTGTAATTTTTTCCTTACCATGTTTCCATTATAAACAAATGTACCAGTATTTATTTTTACATATAGTTTCATTTGTAATTTGCAGCACAAAATACTAAAAATATACATATTGTTATGTGCAATCAGATACATAAAGTACACATAAACACATATAAATATGCTATACATGCAGCCAACTCCAACATCCCAACCTTTACGTAATCCTTGTTAGAAAATCAAATAACGCTCTATTATGTGCTTAGTAAACTGGTCGTGTAGTTGTAAAATTTTTCTTTTTTTTACGCAAATTGTCGCTAGAAAAACACAAAAAATATATATTCGGTTACGGTGGTTATAAAGATGCATATGGGAAAAAGCCAATTCACCCATATTTTGATCAAAAACTTAATATTCCACACAAAAAAACGAAATATACATATACCTTGTTCAGCCTTTCAGAAAATGCACACAAAAAACGGAAAATATTACGAGACAAAATTATACAGGATTCCCAAGCTTAATCCAAAACTTACTAATGTATGAAAATAGTGCATTTTGCACTAAACAACTAACAAAAATTCACTTTCTTATGAAATTTTTTATTTAAATAAGTATTTAATAATATTTTTATCTGTTGTAAGTTTTATTCAGTACAGATAAATGAGATTTCAAATATATGCTCATCAATTTGAAGTTTCTGTTTTGTATTTTTGATGCGTTTTCAGTATACATTAAATTTTTTTGCCTGATTTTGAACTTCTATTTAGATGTTTTGCATTGCAAACTACGTGTTTTTAGGATTTTAAAAGCTCGCAATATAACAATAGGTAAGTATTTCTTGCTTTACCCGGGTTAATACACGGCTTCCGACATGTGTAGAGCCAGGGTAAACGATCCAATGCACCCGTGTATATTGCTATTGCGTTGTAAGATCGGATGCCCTACAATTAATAGATACCATTTGTCTTTTACTTACAAACCATATTACCTATAAACATTTATTTACTAATCTAAGATATTATTAACAAATGCAAACTAATCTTATTAAATTACGTACATCAACAGACTCCATAGATGTATTAGTTTGCATTTTTTTTCTAATTATAGTAAAACTTACAAATTATATGATCTGGTAATATGATGGCTGTTAAAAAAAAAGTTTTGCTATTGAATTACGACTAGATTGCCGTGTTAAATATGCAGCACAGCTTGTACAAACGTAGATAAAACAATGTATAAATTTACTTTTATAATGCAAAAGAAAAAGCGATTTTATATCCAAGTAATCACAGGTCTCAAACTTTTTGCTTACGCACCCCTATTACGCAAATTTTCAGTATGCGCTTTTTCTTTAAAAAAACAGCAGTCAATATAAAAACACACAATAATAAAAATATGGTTGCTTTCTTGTACATGGTCAATAAAATTGAACCTTATTTATATTTATGAAAGCGTATATTTGCCCGTATATTGTTGATTATAGGAATTTAAGCATAAATCGTATACTTATGCTTTTTGTTAAAAAAACTTTTGTATTTTGTAAACTTTGATATTTTCGCTTTTGTTTTCGATGATTTATGAAATATTTAAAAGGTTATTGCATATGTATAACACATGCAATACCGAGCATGAATTATTTTGATTTTTTTATTTTATATTGACAAATTTTTATTTTTTAAAAGCATCATGCCTAATATACCCATTTTCTGTGTATTTATAGGATACATACAACATAAATCTTTCCTAATCTCTACCCATGTATCCACGATTTTTTAAAATTAGAGAAAAAAAAGTATATCAAGTAATAAACAATTTTCAGGCTAAGTCGTCATATTATAAAAGTTATAATTTTTAAGAATTTTTTGTATGTATTTTTAACAAATTTTTTTAGTTTTTTTGTCTTTTTTTTAGTTAGGAACACTAAAACTAAAATACAATAAAACAAAATAATTGACCAATAAACGTTTTAGTGCAACTATTAATGTTTTGTGTACTAGCACAAAGTTCATCGGTTTTCATACTTGTTTTTTTCATCACAATAATAGATAAAAAGGTCAAAACTAATTAGAATATTTTTTAACAAAATAGTGTTCCCCATAAAAAGAGCTAGATGTTTAAGATGTATCTAAATTACATAATTCTACTAAACCCAATAGTTTACCGCGTTTATATAGTAAATTTATTGCGTAGTATATTGCTCTTTTTGCATTTATTAAAACAAAGTTAGGTGAACATATTAGTTTGAATAGTTTTTAACTTAATAATAATCACGAGATATTGTTTATTTGTTTTTCGTTTTATTATTTTTAATTCAGAAAACTTTTGGATAAATATTATTCCAACACTTTTTTTTGTAAATCAACACCAAATTATGTAAACATACACAAGTAAAAAAACATATAATAATACATAAAATACAAATAAATAAATAAATATTGAAACAACTGAAAAATATAAGATAAAGAATGAAAAGATATAGCTATATGCCGTTTAACACATAATATAAAATATTCAGATTAATACAAAAATCTAATTTACAAATGGAGATCATAATGGATATATTAAATATCACTGTTATACTTATAAGTTAAATTTATGTCACTTGAAAAAAGTTTTGCTGTGTAAAAACAAAAGAAAAAGTATATGATCTCAAAAAAAGAAGAACGTGGTGTGAGTTACGAAAATTAGTGTAAAACTACATAATTTAGTGGCAAAAGTCTAAAAAAGGAGTCGTGGTATTAGCAATACCAAAAACTGTTCTATGTTGAGTATAAATATTAGTTTTTTGCACGCAAAAGACACGATTATTATTTTTGTGTAAATGTATTTTAAGAAAAATTTGTTTTTGAAACAGTAGTAAAACTATTTAGGGTTGCTTTAAACGTAGCGATTTGCACTGTATGCCATTAAAAATTGTAAATTATAATTTTTGCATTTTTTTAGTATTGATTTTAACGTAAAATAAATTTTTCTACATATCAGATGTGGACTGTTCTCTAAATATACGGGTTTTCTCAACAACATATAGAAACTCTGTTTTTTTGTGTCTAAAAAAGCTTAACGCGGCTGAAAATACCGCATTATGGAATTTAGCGTGCACAAAACATGTTTTTATATCCATAAATTTTCTAAGATATAAAATTGTATTTTTTTTAAGCCATATATGTTTTAACATACATATAACTTTTAATTTATATATTTTTTATTGCAAAAAGATCCTTTGGCTTACATATTTTTTTTGGACTTTGCAATTGCTCTACCAAATTACAATTTAAAAAGTTAAATCAGTATATGCTGAAAAAAAAAATAAATTCATGTATAACATGTGTTTGAAAAGAAGAAAAATTGTAACACAACAAAAAAACGACAAAAAAGCTATATTATAATGTCGCATATAAAAGCGTAGTAAAAAAACCCTTAAAGACAAGTAAATATAAAAATACAAAAATAAAAGAGAACAAAGCAAATTTCATTAGTTAAAAATATACTACCACGTTGTATAGCCGGTAAACCACATGCTTTGTAACTTAGAAAGGTGATTGTTGTCGTTCAGGTTGTACCACGCGTTCTTGTTCGTTATTCAGGCTAACAACAGCGTGTTTTGCGTAAGAAGTTTTAAACAATAACTGTTTATAAAACCAATGTACATATACAGCTAATATCCATTATATGACACAATTACGTTTTTACTATATACTTGCCCTTTAATGTTTTACTACGGGCGTTTATAAAAAGGCGAAGTTTAGTTATTACATTAGGTAAAAAAATTATAAAAATAGATGCTTTTTTTTACAAGATTTGTAGCTTTGTAGCATCTTAAAGTTAAATTATGTTTTTTTTTTGATTTCGTTGTTTCAATTGTATAAAACTTATTGTCTGCCTTTTTTTAATAAATACGCTGATTTATGAATGGTGCATTGCGATTATATGTTATACAGATTCGGCGTTGTTAAATACAAGCATGTGCATTCTGCACAAGTTATAAATACTCCTTTATAAGTTTTTGTTATAAAAGTATACTAGATTAGAATTTTTCTTTTTTTATTGCAAAGTGCGCCAAAACGTTGCTACACATTTTAAATACAAAACTTTTTTGCCTACAGCAAAATTTTATTTGTTTATAAAAAGGATAAAATACATATTGAAGAAATAAGACTAGTTCACTATCAAAAGTCATTGCCAACGTTGTAACATTTCGTTGACGATTTAGAGGTTATATTGTTGTTAGATATAGTTTTAAAAATGAATCCATGTTTATAACACGTAAAAATTATTTTTTTATATAAAAAAACACCGAAAATGTATATCTACTTGTACTTTTTTTTTATATAGATATTATTCGATAAACAATAATTATAATTTGTTAAACTGTAAGGATCCATGTTATATATTTTAAAAAAAAATACAAATAATTGCAGAAAAAGTCATGGAAAACTAATAACATTTTTGCTTACATCAGACCAGTTAGGTTTTATGCCCTAAAAAGCACATTTTAAAAACATGTCAATTGTGATACGTAATCGAGAAAACAAAACTAACAAAAAACCAATTTAGAGCATATTTTTACTGTGAAATACTAATAATATTTTTTCAACTTTGTATCTATAAAAAATAAAGACGTTTTGCAATGTATAATAGAAGCCCTTTAGTTTTAATGTTAACAGAAGTCCTGTATACCTGCAGAATATGTATATGTAATTTTTGCGCAATTTAGTAAAATAGCATATATTGCTATACTATACTCTATTTGCTTAGAATCAAAATATTATTACAACAATATGTTTCGTACCTGTTGCATAATAACAGCATCGAAAACACATCTTCTTTGTTTTTGTGTGTACCAGTTTTATTTCTAGTATCCTTAACTACAAAAATACTTTTGACAGCTACAAGCCACAACCAACAACCAACAAGCAACAAGCAACAAGCAACAAGCTTTTAGCAATAAGCAACAAGTCCTAAGCAAAAAGCAAAAAATACTCGAAACAGAAAAGAAGCAAAAAGCAAAAGACCAAGGCCAAGGCCAAGGCCACAAAAAACAGGCAATATGCAAACGAGAAAAACATAAAAAGCAATAAGAAAAAAGCTTGCAGCCAAACGATTGCGCAACAGACACTAGCAACGAGAAACAAGCAAAAATCAACGCACCCGATAGTATACAGCAGTATGCAACGACCAAACAAGCGCTTAGATATTAGAAATGAGCGATGAGCAACTAGCATGATATTATTGTATAAAACATTGCCTAATTAGCACCATTTGATTAGCAAAAACTAATAGAATTATACAAACTTGCTACGAAAGCATAGTATATGATCCTACGGTTTACCTTTACTACTATTTTAGTTGAAAAAATTGTACACCCCTGCAGTTTTCTTGCTACAGTCCCTAGATTTTTTCCACATCAAAAATAGAACCCCATAATTTAATTTTGCGCAAAAACTATATATACGTTTCTTTCTTGATTTTTTAAAGTCGTTTACATTGCTCTACTACGTGTGTAACATAGGCCATTGTCATAATTACTTTTTATTCGTAAAATGCGCTAATAAACTGTTTAATTAAATATTACGGAAAAGAGACAGATCATTTACGAGTATTTTTCTAAAAAGACTTAGTTGTCTCACTTTTGTTTTAGTATACGCTAGACATAAATAAGGGTAAAAGTACATTGCATGCTTTTTTACTTTTGCATATATAAAAGTATTTGATAATACATTCTGACTTTATATTTGTAGAATCAGTATATAAAAAAATGTGGTACCCTCACATAATCTTTGAGCAGCTGATGTTTTGCAGTTGAACAAAGTATTTGCACCGTATTTGTATATGTTATTGTGTTTATTGTCAACAAATTTTAAGAAACATATTTTTATTAATTATATGTTACAATAGTCTTATACGCTTATTTTTTCATTGTTCATAAAAAATTTATCTTGAAAATATACGATTTAATAAATGCTGATTTTAGCAAATAGTTTAGTTATAATGGTATTTTTTTCGATAAGTTTACAAAACAAAAGTAAATATCAAATTGATTTTAAGAAATTTTACACACAAAAATAAATATGCAAATGCGCATTTCGGAGTAGTTAATGGACTTTTTCCACTTTCATTTGGATATAAAAACTATGTATTATCCAAATTAAAATAAATTATCTAGCTTAATAATCACGTTAAAATATAAATATATTCCTCTGACTTTTTTTTCGTATATTATGTTTATAATAATAGCATAAATGGTATTTAATTAGTTCTGTAAGTTGTAAGTGCTATTTTTTTACAAAGACATATATTTTTTATGTGTGTTTCTTTTTAATTATACAGTAAATTTTGCCGTATATTTTTTTTAAACATAAAAACATATTATGACAAAAAAAAAACACCAAAGAGTAATTATTTGTGGTATATTAAGTTTATCGAATTGTAAAATAAATATAAAAAATATTTTTTTTGCGTTTTATAATATATCGAAAATAAAAAAAAAAACAGATTGCAAAATTTAAAGCAATAAAGTGAATATTTATGAATAAGAATAACTATCTTTATAAAAAACAATTAACGTAATTATTTAAGATAAAGATTCTATCAAAGTATACATTTTAGATATGAGAAATGGTAAAAGTTTTGCTTTTTAACGATGTTTTATAGTATAAAATTGGAAAAGGAGTAAAAATTAATTTTTTAATGAATAAGTGGTACATAACTCAAGTAAATTTTTTTTTTAACAAACTTAATTGCAAATTTCAATGTAAGCAAAGTTTTTATATCTATTAACATCTTTTTTTCAATGCTTTTTTAGACTTATAAAGTCGGAAACACATCCATTATATACATTAAGCTTTTTCCTAAAATATAAAAATACTTTAGATATTTTTCGGGGTTTTTAAAAGCCTAATCACTACAAAACAAAAGTTTCTACGCAGTAAGAATCGTTTTGACCTGTAAAAGCCGACGCATCATGCAGAAGTGTAAGCATTTTAATTTAATATAATTGCATTGCAGTTGTTTGCATTAAGATGGGTGCATAAGCAGTATATTTTTGTGGGTCTTGTATTTACTATATATATGACAATCTGTGTAAATTTTTAACATTAAAGGTATTGAATACTAAAAAAACAGGGGTTAATAGTGGTAGTGGCGTATTTAGGGGGGGCCTGGGGGGGGGCTGCAGCCCCCCCAAAAAAAAAACAAAAAATACACTTCGGTAATAAAAGCTTTGCCTCAAAAATAAATAGTGAAGCAAACGTATTCTTATAGATAGGCATTTTTAAATATTATTAATTGATAAACAGAATACAGTTAGTAATGTTTTATTTATTTCTGAAAACTTATTTATACTTATGTATTTACGGCGTTTTACACTATTGTACATATATTTTAAAATTTCTTATAGAATTGCAATTGATGACAGGTTTGGCAGATAATTATATAAGTTTTCATTTGCTTTCAGCTTAAATTTTTACTAATTTTTTTAACAGGGCAGAGAAACGCACCAAGAGGCCAGAAAGATACATATGCACCTATTTTTAGGTACATATCATATATATTATATATTTTTTTATTTCGCAAATCTACTATTAGCAAAAAAAAATAATGAAATAGATTCAATATAGAAATTCTTTTCTATAGAAACTTATGTATATAACGTTTATTTTTTAATGCCTAAATAAGTACCTTTTTTTTAAAAAACAGTTATTTGAATACTGCTTTCTAAGAAAAATTCCATTTGATTACTAAAAAAAAGTAAAATTAATGCAAATAACACTTTATAGTAAAAAAACAGATATATGAATTTTAATTTAAACCTAAAGATAACTTACACGTGCAAATTGTTATGTTAGAAAAACTTAATTTAGAATATTGTGCTTTACGAAGCGTTTATGTTACACAAAAAACACCTAAACGTCATTTTTGCGGTAGGTAAAATATAATCAAAAAAATATATCACAACACGTATCTTTGTATATGATGTTTGCTCTTTAAAATAGACAATATAATAAAAATGTTATTTATATTTTTCTAAATATAAAACTCAAGCCATTCTAATTAAAATAAAAAGCGATTTTTTTGCACAAACTTTTTTCTACAAAAAAAAATACGCGTTTTTTGTGTTTATTGCATAATAAAATTGCTGCTTGTACATCTTTGATGCATCAAGATTTTTTATTGAATATAAAGGGGTAAATATGCTGCAGAAAAGTACAATAGTTGCATGAGAATATGGTGTAACTTTTTGCTTTACTTTAAGTCGTTGGAACTTCTGCTCTATATTCAGGTTTATAAGGATGTTTCCATAAAAAACTATAGTTATTTTAAAAAGAGCTAAATAAGCAAATAACGCGGTGGTATACTAAGCAGAAAAAAGGCAAACAACGCAACAGCAACCTTTTTTACAGATATGAATACACGTATCTTATAATTTGTGTTACAAAATCAAATGCTAAAAAATTGTGTTTTTCATGGTAGTATTCATTTTATTTTCCTAACGCGAGGCTATAATTTGCATAATATTAAAATAAAAATTGTAGCAAAAATTATACTTCAGTACTATCACTCTATTAAATATGCGTATTAATTATCTAATACAGTTGCAATCACTGTTAAGTCATCCAATGTAACTACGAGTAGCAAAAACGCAAACAAAAAAAGCTAGAATTTAGTTTTTTTGTACTCTTATACTACATTTTTTGTAAAAAAAACTATTGACAGTATGCTCAGCAAGTTTTTAAAATAACAAAAATGTTGAACAAGACTTGAAACTTTTTATTACACCTTTCTGTGTGGGTTAGCTTTTTGTAATTTTTTTTATATTTGTATACTGTAACTGCAGAAGGGGCACAGCACCATCCAAGACCAATCTGCTATTGGAGAAAATACGTGTAACTATCAAAGAGAAATTTTTTGTACTTATGATAATCTGGCTATGTTTCGGATTTGTATTTTTTTAAAAACAAAAAAGAAAACATATATGGCAGATTTCATATTTGTCATAAATTTTATTTTTTCCTAAATATGTTACTAGTAATAAATGCATTGACCTTTTCGTACTATGTTAGTATGCGTTCTTCGCTTTTTCAAATTTAAAAAACACGCTGCTGACATCCTATTTATTAATCGCATCTTATATGACTATTTCTAAACAAAACAAAATAAAATAGAAATAGAAAAAAATTTTTTTATGTTTGTAATACTTAAGAATGTTTTTTATACTGTTCAAAACTGCGAAAACAGACAGCAGCGCCGTATTTTTGCGTATAAAAAATTTATTTTAAATCTTCATTTTTAGATAAAAATGTTTTAATGGTCTACTCAAAATTTAAAGATCAAAAATTTTGGCAAATTGTACTGTCATATGAAAAGGTTCTGAAATGGCATAAGTGGGGTTTGGCCAGCGAGGGTGGCTTTAGATCGAGGAAAGCTGAATGAATTGTTGTAAACGATACTTATTTATCGGAAAAGACATTTCTTTTATAGGATGTTATCGGTTATTAAATCCTGTTTTTAACATTCTTTTTGCATATATATGATCTTGTTATATTCTTCTATCCATCTAAAACACCTTTCTGTTATATTTAAAAAATAATCTCTGTGCTGAGAC
>JAQFYM010003588.1:0-18165 GCA_034694785.1 Agrenia bidenticulata | reverse complement strand
TTAAGTCATTACGCGTATATGTGTAATGGCCAATTTCTGCATTACCCATATAAAATTATTTTCTTTTTTAAGGATTAAAAGAACATTTACTTGCCTTATAGAAAGTTTTTGTGTTTTTTGGGAATATTTAATATAATAGGGAGTTATAATATATTCTTCTCTAAGTTTTTAACTTAATTAGTCCTGCGTCGTTTAAATATAAAACTGTAAAAATAAGTTGTCTTCCTTGAAAACAAAATACAGGGAAATCAAATTACTTTTGGGATTTTTAAAGCATTTTAAGAAATCACTGTTAATTAGTTCTACTCAATCTAAAAAAGTGTATATAAATATGCACTCAGTACCTGCTGATATCGCGTATTATAAAAATTATAACTTTATGTAAAATCGAGTGATTTGAACAAATAAAAGTTAGAATTTATCTTTTTTTAATCATAAAAACTTTGTAAGATTGCCATTTAATACATATGAATCATGTTTTTTTTGCGCATTACAAATGTTAGAAAAACATTATAATGTATAAACTCATCGCATCATTATTGATATGTGCAAAAAGAATATTATGGCAATATAAATTAATTTTTTTATCGCAAATATGATTTTTTTTTATTGTTTTGGCTTAAGATCACATGTTTTTTATATAACATACTATGTTTAGGCAGTAAAAATTATAAGTACTGAAAGAAAAATTTTTTAGGTTGTAGTATAAATACTTTTATGATTGTTCTTTATATGAAAAATTCTTTAGTTTGTTATTTTTTTTTAACAACTTTTAGACCTTTAATTTAGTTTTTTTATGCTTAAAAAAACATTTTCGTTTTTCTAATAGAAAGTTTAGTATGTAAAATTTTTAAACATAAAAAAAGGAAATGCGCTTAGTGAACGATATAAATGCCATTTTTGTAGTTATAAGAATAACAGATGTGATATTATGTAAAAAATTTATTTTGTAAATGCGTAAAAAACACCTAGATTTGTTGCTTTATACAAATCTTGTACCATCTAAAAGCTTTTATCTATATTAAGCAGCATGTGATTTTTTTTGTTGGTTTGAAACGTCAAAATTTTTGAACTTTTTATAACTTAAAAAAACAAACTCGGTTGTTCTAGAATGCAATTAACACAGTTTTTTAGTATAATCTAACAAGTTGTTTAGTGTATGATTATTCATCATATGAATTTACAGTGACAAAGAGAATAACATTTTGTTGCATTTAAATTCTCAAACGTGAATGCTATTTTTGTCTTCTTACAAAACAGCTGTATGATTTACAAAAAAAAATTGAAATTATTAAAAATGAATTTATTTTTTATACATGTTTCTTTCATAATTATTTTAAGAAAAAATGACACTAATGAGATTTTTTTAATAAACACTCTGCTATAATACCGAACATATTTCAAATATTGTGTGTGAAGAGGTAAAAAGGTCAATAATTTTGCAATAACTAGTGATAAAAACATATAAACAAGATGTATATTAACACTTGTCGCTATAAAACAAATGGTACGCTTATAAGTAAAATTTTTAAATTTTACTACATTAAAATAAATAAACAACATAAATAATAATTCAGGATAACCACATTTTTTCTTAAAGACTAAAAAAAATTTTAACTACTAGTAAACTTTGTTAAAAATACATTGGCGCTAAAATTGTCATTTTGCGATACAGGTTATATATATAAAAACAGAAAATAGGATTCATATCTGCTAAATGTTCTTTGCAAATTATTTACATTTTATAAAAACAACTCAATATATATTTAGTACAATTTTTAAGTTTTAAATTATTTTAATTTTTTTCAAACTCTAAATTATGTAATAAATCTAATAGTTCTCTCAACACGAATGAAGCATGATTACTAAGATGTAATTAAAAACGATAAACTGTAGTTTTTTAACATTAATGTCATATTATAAATCATATCTTGGATTTTGAATTAAGAGAATACATATTTTCTACATAAGTTTTTCTGTGTTTATTAATATTTGATTTTTATAGAAAAATTACATCGGTAAAAAGTGCAATATTAACTAGATATCTATAAGGTTTATACCAAAAGCTTTTTACTAGATTCTTTTTGTACAAATCACAATTGTGTGTAAAATAACGCCCAAAATTAAAATCTCTATAGTAAAGAGAGGAAAGAAATATAATTTAGCAGACCATGTACTCTAGTCCATAAATTTTCATATTTGTACAGAAACGCATACAAAAGTATCTTTATTCTAATAAAAAACCCTTTTTTTACTTGAATATAGGGTTTGCAATACCCGGAGAAAAAATACCCAAGGTAAAAATATTTCTTTTTGCACCCCCACCTCGGGTACCTTGGGGTACACCCAGGTATTTTTAATCCCTTTTTTGTTTTTTATTGGTCCAGAATTAATTTTTTTGTTTGAAAAAATGCGCAAAAACTCGCTTGTTTTTTTTGTACAAAATTTTATTTGTTTTAAAAAAAATAAAAGTTCCTTTTTTATATTTAATATATGTGGTGCTTATTTTTACCATCTGTGAAATTTTGCAGTTTTGCACTTATCCACATGTAATCCATATCCAAACTGATAAATGCAAAATCTGTATTCTCTTTTTTTAAACAATCTGCAATTTTTAAAATAATCAAATACATAGAAGAAAACCCTAAGTTTAGAACTGCAAGTTATTCTTAGACAACCTCGACAGAAATCAAATATATTACACTTTTAAGTGATTATCTATATTTTGTAGTTAGAATAATATACATTGGATCGCACCCTATATATTATAAGGTTTACTTCACAAAATCTTACACTTATATTTCTGATACAGACACTATATTCATAATCAGATTTTTTATGTGTTTAAATATAGTTATCATAAGTTATGTTAAATTTTCACCACATATATTATTTGTTTGTTAAAAAATGTATTAGGCGGCTTCAACTATGTAAAATTACCTTTAAGTTTATCGAGTCTTACATCAAAAAAATTTATAAGAAAATTTCAATATAATTTTTTTTTGGTTTTTTTGACGCTAGAAAACAAGTTAATTATAGCTTTTCTTACACATGGTTAAACCGAGGGCAATCGTAGCGTGTAAAACATTTTTTTTGCAAGAAATCTAAAGTTTTCGAGGCCCTGGTATTAAACCACTACTTAAGTATGCAAAGCAAAAAAAACACTGTACTTGTAAGGTAGACAGAAATTCTTGTGCGTTTATTATTGTCTTATATGTATTTAAAGTTTTTATTACATAGTAACATATATACCGTTTTTTATTTAACTTTTATAAAGAAAAATCATGCACAGAAGGGAATCAGGACTAAAATACATTTTTATACCCGTCTTTAAAGATCCGTAAAATGTTTTCGTTGTTTTTTAGGTAGCTATAAAATTCTATGTGTTTTACTTATCATGAATTTTGCATTTTCTACTGGTTGTACAAGAATCCAAAATATTTGCATAGTACGAAAAAAGGAATGTATAAAAACAAATATATAAGTATATGCCGTACTATTTAATTGGGTTTTGGCAATACAAATATGCGCATGATCGTAAAATATTTTTTTAAACCCCTATTATTACATTTGATATATATTTATAGCAAACTTTATATTGTATGGATGCTTGCAACCCATATACTTACAAAAACGTGCCTGAAAAGTACATGAAAGATTATGAGCAACCATACGGTTGCAATACTTTTACCAAAACACTATTTGACAATAAATAACAATAAACTATTAAAAGCGTTATAAGTTTTTAAAAATGTGTAATAAGGTGTAAATATTGTTCAAAACATACCTGTATTAGTTGCGTTGTAGTTGCTAATATATTTTGTGTTGGAATATATTTTTATTTGCATTTTTTCCTGTTGAAGAAACAAAAAAAAATACGAAAAACTCTTCTATACAAGATATAAATTAAAAATACACGTTAAATGCGACAAAAATGCTGTTCTTTTACTTTGTTTTTTTATTTCGTATACCTGTAATTTACTAATCCATATCTATATGCCATCTTTTTGTAAATATTAACTTAAACTATAAAAAATAAACGACCAATCTTAAAAGTTTGTAAGCATCTAGCTTTAATTAGGATTATCAACAATATTTTTTCTGCTAATCGTAAAAAGATTTGTGACGAATCTCATAGAAATACAGCAGTTTCTGAATGCATTCTTGTTAAGTCTATTTTTATTTTTTATGAAAAAAAATATTAGCGGTTTAAGTTTGCGAGCCGCGCAAAAAAAATTATTCCGTTAAAACTATTTTGCATTAATTTTACAATTTTAACTGTAGGTGATCAATAAACTCGCATTGAATTTATAAAACATAAATATAGTATAATTAAATTGATACCATTTAATTTAATATAACAAAGTAAACAGTTTTTGTGTTATTATTATAATTTATGTGCATATTTCAAGATAGCTTACATCTCTACAGTTTAAAAGCAATAATCATGCATTTTTGTATTTTTGGTTTTTCCACGCTGCCAAATTACATTTTTGTTAAAAACAATGTCATAAAATTATTAGCAGGTGTTTTTATTCAATAGACCTTTGCATTTATTTGTGAATAAACTTATTTGCAAAATATTGTAAACAATCTGTTTTTTTTTGTATAAATATACTGAATACATGCCTTTTTCTTATATTTTGCAAAATCCCGGGGGAATTATGTATTTCTATTTTTTAGTCTTTTTTTGCACTATTGCATATTTATTTTTACGCTATTTTACTTTTGGGTTAAATTTATACGTACGCTTCTGATAATTAATCAAATAATTTCCATTTCTTTTTGACTAGATTATTTATCTTTTCCGCGTACGATCCTGGGGCAATATGTATTTTTTATATGCTGATTGCGATGTTATTTTCTTTTTTTTGTACATTGAATGTGCTAGGTTTTATTCTTTTATTTTCATATTTGCAAGTCAATTTTTTTTACATTCTTAATATACTTTTAATGTTAAAATGCGCTTTTATTGTTTGCTAAAAACAATTTTTAAGAAAACCAAACGTGCCCAGGGAGGGGAAAGAGCGGAGATCGAACCTCCCCCGTCGATTGGATTTCCCGCCTGAATTTAAGGAAGGAGGTTTTTTTTCCACACATATTTTTTAAATTTTCTAAATCAAAATAACTTTTTTTTGTAATTTTTTTCCCAAAAAAAATAAAAATTTTGAAACCATCTATAAATCATGTTTTTAAACAGAACTTATGTAGAAAAACTGACTATCTCTCGTTTCCTGATTCCTGGGCACGTCCGCTGCACCTATTTATACGTTTAAAATGCTTGATAACTACAGGCATATTTACCAAACATGTAATAGCAGAATTATAATAGTTATTTGTAATTACAACTATTTATTATTGTTATTTGTATTTGTATTTCAAAGATCACAAACGCCTTAACTCTAAAATAAAATCAAAAAAGTTATTTTTGTTAATATATATTTTATATTTTGAATAGAGCGCAAAATTTACGTTGTACATTTTTTACGGTAATTGATTTTTTTTAATGTTATTTAATATGATTTTACTAAAGTTGTAATTTTCTATACAGAGACGGATTAAAACAGGGAGGGCACCGGCGGCATGTGCCAGAAACCACCTGGCTTAAGAAAACCCAAAAATTATTGCCATGAGATTATTTTTTCAAAACAATAAAATACAGAAAACTTGTTTTTGCAAGTAAATAAAAAAGGCAACTTTTAAACTTAAAGTGTTGATTTATAAAACCATAATACTCTTCTTAAGCATTTTTTGTCAGATTAGATGCAAAATTACGCATAATATTACAAAATATCAAGCATGATTAATTAAAGAAACATTTTCATAACGTTTTTACGTATAAAAAGTTTTTGTTTTACTATATTTTACCTAAATATTATTAATTATACATTTTTGGCTTATTTTTTTATCTTTACTTTGTATACCTTTTTTGAATCATCTAATATTATATCATAAAAAAATTTAAAACAAAAAGGATTTATACTGCACTGAAAAAAATATCATGGTAGAGATTTTGCTTTGTTTATAATTTTTGCAAAAAAAAAAAGTTTTCTTTGATTGAGATCTATGAACGGCACATTAACTACTGGGAAAAAATTGTAAGTCTTACAGTACGATTAGTTATTATTTATTGACTCTTTACCTCTTTTCAATTAGAAAACTAAAAAACAAATAATATCCGAACTTTTTTTTGTGTTAATTTTGTATTTTGTTATAGTAGCACAAGCCCGATAAGAATTAAACGGTATGTGTATATGTTAAGTTATTTTATAGAAGCCAAATCTTTTCTTAAATTCGCCGTAAAAATATTAAAAAAACACGTGTTTTTTGACATTCTATATGTGCTTGCTTTTTTGTATATCGTGTTTAATGACTTTTATGGAATACACATATAATGCGTGCAGGTTTTGTTTTTATATATGTAGGATATGCGTTTAAAGCTTTTTTACAAAATGATACCGGGTTCGTTTGCTCATTGAATGAAAAGCTTGTTTTCCTTTTATATTTGTACTTAAATGCATTTTTTTAAGGCTCATATAAAAAAACTTTTAGATTATCTGTGTTACATTTTTGTGTTGTAAATTATTTTAGAAAATCCCGGGATAGGATTGCCCGGGATAGCAAAATCACAAAAAATGACGATTCCGTGATGTGCCATATAGTAGGAAAAATGCGTTTATCTGAATTTTTCTTGTTTTCTTGTTTTAAAACAACAGATAAATTTTTTATATAGGTAGTGTTTTTTTTACCCTAGAGTACAGTCATGCCCCAATTTTATAATGTGTTATTTACCCTAGGGTTATTAAGTGGGATTTTTATATAAATGTCTTTTTAATTACTCTGGGGAAAAATGCAAACCCCTAGATAAGTACAAAATTTGTTTTTCACAGCACCCTAGACACTTTTTACCCTAGAGTAATATTTTTTTAAACCAAAAAATCTAAGGGGTAATTTTTACCCTAAGGAAAAGTATTAAATAAAATGTGAGGGAAAAAATAATCTAGAGTAAAAATGGTTCACCCTATAGTTATGAATCCCCTAGAGTTCTTTATACCAAAATATCCTTGAGGTAGAAAAATTGAAAATTTTCCTAGAGAAAATTACAAACCCCTAGGGTAACAAAAAATACACCACCATAGCCCTATAAAATACTCGGACCTCTATATTCCACTATGATTATTACGTCTGCACAGACTAATAAACCAATGATGTAATACAGGAGGCAAAAAAGACACATAAGACTTTTCTGCTAGCCTGTTTTTTTTTATTGATGTCGCAAATAGTGTTTCTAGCAATTTGACTAGCAATTCCCGTCTAATTAAAAATTTCTTAAATAGCATAATCAATAGCTGTAGTTTATTTACATTAGTTGTTGTAATTATACGCATTAAGGTTTTTTTTAACAATCATATATATAAAACAATATAAAGAACACATTTTCAAAGAAAAAAAATATTTGGAATTATGCCTTTTCTAAAAAGAAAAAAAGTTATATTTTTGCTTTTACAAATATTAAACTACCAATGCTACGATAACAAAAAAAAACAGAGCCTTCTACAGAAATAAATTAAGAAAAGCATTTTTTTTATTGTCTTTAGGTGTTATTTTACGAATTCAACTAAATTGTAATCTATCTCATGAGAAATTAGCAGCCACAAAGCAAATTAGATTTTAATTTACACTATATATGTACTATGTGCGACTTCATACGGCTTTTAAAATATATAATTACTCAAGGAAAAAATAATATTGGAATAAAAAGCCAAAAAAGTACAATTTAGAGCTTAAAAACGATACATGCTTACACATAAGTATCTAATTATATACTTTTTGGCAAGTATCTTTGCCGATTTATATCAGGTATAGATTTTAGAATTTTTTAAAAAAAAAATACAAGAGCAATTATGCAAACTATTAAACATTTTTATGTTATATAATATAATGTATGATTTTTGTCTTTGTTTAAATTTTTATACTTTTTTTAACATTGTTTGCAAACTAGTTACGATCATCTTAGCGAAATATCCTTATCACGACTTAACAACAATAAATACAGGTTTTCCGCGTAACCTTTATATTCAAATTAGTAAAAGCACTTGTTATAGCATATTAATAGCTTAAACATTTTTTTTTATAATGCAATGATCTGTTTTATATTGTTAAAATAAGATTAAACAGAACCAGTGTGGGTTAAAATACGTTGTTTTTTGATGTTACATTTTGACTGTAAAAATCTTGAATTAACTTACGAAACTACAGATTTCGTAAAACATGTCAACATCACTTTTGTAAAACGGACGCCCGAATTATTTCCCGGGAAGACTTTTGATGGGATTTTTTGGCATGATCCCGCAATCCCGGGATTGGAATCCCTGGTTGCAAAAAAATAATAACACAAAAAAAAATTATCGGTCTTTTAACTACATTTTACAATAAATGTTTTCTAAAATACTTATCAACTACAGATTTACTTAATTGACTACCTAATACGTCTAAGCGCTCTATGTATACACTTGTTAGGGTCGTAACACCCGTAGACCCATGTTTTGTTCCCATAACTAGTTGTACTCATTGATGTATATGTTACGGGCAATCGATATAATCAGGCAATGTATACAATCCCTTACCTTTTTACTATTTGAACCCCAAATAAATTTATCTGGAGCCTTGCTAAATCACCTAGGGATATAATACATTGCCTATATTATATGAATTGTCCGTAACATATATATAAACAGCTAAATACAATTACAAATAACGCACAAATAACATCAGTTTAAAAACTCACATTGTCGCGTATCAAACAGCAGTAGGTGCAAATGATAGCGTTTGTTAGGGAGTTCTTAGATTTTACAATGTTTTACATTAAATCAAACAAGTGATAAATTAAATTGTACATTAGATGATCTATTATCATCTATATAAAGGCTCGTTAAACGATGCAATACATATAATGGGCAGGTAACTTAAGCTAAGACTAGCTGAGCAACATCGAAAAACCCTTGTGTAAAGTTTATGTTTTGGACATTTAAAAATAAAAAGATCATACGTCAGAAAAAAAAAATATTTTTGCTTGTTGTTTAAAGCTATAGCAGCAAATCTAAAAGATGCTAAAAAATAGACAAAAACTTAATTTTATACTTATGCTACCACTAAAAAAATATAAAAATGGAGCCCTAAAAAAGGTGCCCCGTATATCTAAATTGTAAATCCGGTCTTTTTTAAATACGCTTTAATGTGTTTTAAAAACAATAGAAACGTATTTCTTTAATAAAAAAAATTATTCAATATCCACAAAAATTACTAAAGTAAAAAAAATCGAAATTTTTTTACTAAACAAGTTTTTAATATGAAAAATACTTTACTTAAAACACAGTTGACTTCTAATAAAAGTACGACAGAAAGCTTTTTTTGTGTAATAATAGCTAAGCTATGTAATATTAATAAAAAAAATCTAGATTTATGCATAAAGACCGAAAAATCGTACATGTGTTACCAATTGTACAACTTTGCTGATCTATTGCATTATAGCTGAAAATGAAAATTTATGCAGCTTTTTTGTCATCTATATCTTATAGGCTACTACATGTATACTTTAAAAAATTTTTGCTAACATTTAGTATGCATAAAAGTTTAAAAATATAATGCGTTCTATATAAGTAAAAAAAAACAACGCATGTATATATTTAATGTAAGAAATGGGTAAGTTATGATGTTTTATAATCACCAGTTTTTTTTAACAAAAATGTACTATGTACTGATATCACTTTTATTTTTAAGCCGTTGCTATAGTCAACATTATTTTTTTTGTAATAGCTAATTGTATTTGTTGTAATGACATAAAGTTTTTTTATGAACTCACAATCACGATTTTTTATATATTGAAAAACATTTTACCTTCCTAGAACTAACGCGTTTCTTACGATAGTTTTTTCGAGTATATAGAATAACATAATTTTGCAGTCTTATCGTCAAATTTGGAAATTATTTTTATAGATTTTTTTGTTCCAAAATACAATAAAAGAAAGGTTCTTATAGTATAGTCTAGTATAGTATATTTACGTTTAGTTAACCGAAGGAAATCTTTTAAATCAGTGTACCTGTTATTGTAAAGTTTAGCACATTTAAAAAGGGTTTTTTTTTCTGCTAACATTTATGCCCAAAAACAAAAAACCTTTTTAATAAAAATACGCTGTTATTAGAACATATAATTACAGAAAGATGTTAACTATAATAATAATAATAAAAATATCACTTACAATAGTACAGAAATGCAAACAAGTACAAAGCATATTAGCACTTTATAATACTATTACGCATGCTATAGTTTTTTTTGAAAAGAGACAAATAAAATGACGGTTGTTTCTAAAACATAATTCTTACAAAACTCTTGTTGTATTTACTTTTTCTATGTTAATTACGCAAACTATCGGGAATTACTAATATTTATTTTTTTATCGTAAATATATGCCATCAAAATAGGTAAAGCAAAGTAACAGTTTTTAGTAAATTACTTTTATAACTTGTATTATTTTTGAAATAAACAATATTTATAAATAACGTGTTTTTCTGTAAATAATAATTACTTTTGACTAATTTTATTTTAGTTTCTTAGGTAAAAATCCATACTTTAGAAATTTTCGCCTGTAAAGATTGTCGTATATTTTAGTTTAAAAATCCTTTTCTTTTTAGATTTGAAACATTATTTTATTGGGTCTAAAGGAATATTAAAAGATAAAAAAATGTAATGTAAATACAGATTGAAAAAAAAATCTAAGCACATTCGTTTTAACAATCCATGGCTTTTAAAAAGTATTTTCTAACACAAAAACAGTTAAATGCAGTAAAATGACATGATTTGCATTTTCGTAATGCTAACAATATGCGTCATAAAGACCTAATTATTTTTTAAAAATATAAAAAAATTATATAAAATTGTATTTTATATATAGAGTATCGCGTAGAAAAGGTGAACCATATCGCAATAAACAGATTGGATCACTTTTCTGCTATAAAATATACAATGATGTAAATATAAAAAACTTCAAAATTATATGTACAAATATCAAAATGCTAACATTATTTAAGTTTTTACTAAAATATGAATAAAATCACTATACTTTAATTTCGCCAAACTATATATGTCTTTTTTTTGATCATATTTTCCGGTAAAAATTCTTATTTATCGTAGATACTATTTTATATTGCAAAAATACATTTAAACACTATCAAAAAGCAGAATTTTGTCTTAAACCTGGTTTAAAGTATATTTATGCTTATAGTCGTATTCGTTTATGTAAAAGCCTATTTTATGACACTATACCTACAGATTTTGCTTTTAATCATGAGAGAGCATCCCGGATAATTTTTAAAGAGAAATTTTTACCTAGGAAAAAAAACTTATATTATAAAAAAGGCAAAAAAGTGTATTATGTATTATAACTACATTTAAAGCTTTTTATATAATGATAGGGTAAAAAAATTATTTTGTATTTAGTTTTAATTGAGTAGAAACTTTATTGTTTGACGGCTGTCTGACCAAAAACATTATAAATACGACAGAATATAGAATAAACATGGTTAAATACAATTTTATGGTAGAAAGGGCAAAATTATATAATTAAACAGCAAATTTTAAAGAAACTTTTTATAAATCGGAATAACGCCCGGGTATTTATGTAGTTTAGAGAGATTATAACTACAGGTGAAAGCAGGGTCAGATTTACATTATCGGGGGCCCGGGTCAAATCTTTAGGGCATCTTTTTTCGTTTTCACAAAAATTTTAGAGATAGGTAGTACTGAAATCAAGTTTTAAATATAATCTGTGTTCTTGACATATCAATTTACAATAAAAGTAATATCAAAACAATGATAAAAATTATTTTTTTTTACCTTATATTTATTATAAATTTCGCATTTAAAAACTATAAAATAACAAAGAAGTTATAAATTGAACACGTTGACACGTGTATGCATTGCTCGTGCAACAAATCTAACATCTGATATATAAGATAGTTCATAAATTGGTTGAAGTTTTAACATTTTTGTTAAATATTTGTTTTCGAAAAACATAGCTCTAACTGAATGAATGCAAAATTTCTATTTTATGAGCTTTTCAACAAATAAACTCGAATAGAAAAGTATTTTAAAACAGATTTTGTATTATTTTGCAACAGCCTCACATAAAAATGAGTAGAAAAAAGCTTATTGCATATTCTACTTTGATAAGTAAAACTAGGAATAAATAGTTTTAATCCGTATGCCAATAAAAACCACTTGTGCTTATACTCTTAAAGCAAGCTTGTATTAATATCCGCTACCCAAACGGTTTTTTTTTTGTACTTTCGGCTTATATAAAAAGTTTATAACTATTTGAAAGGTTTATTTTGAAATGTAAAATTGCTGCATATCTTATATTAAAATTATCTTGTTAATATAAATGTGAGAAATAATGTACTTTAATTTGTTAATCAGTCTTATAATAAAAGCCTGGCAGGATTTAGAATAATCTTTTCCTACAATGAAGCAATGCTTGAGCTTATAGGGTTTTTTTCTGTCGTTAATATATCTTTTATTTATATAAACTTACTTCTAGTCAGTTAAAGAAATTTTGCTGTAAAGAAGCCAATGTATGAATTAATTTAATTACAAAAATAGACATACATACATTTTTTATTTGGTTTGCGTTTTTTACAAATACTTAGTTCAATTCGCAAACAGAGTATCAAGATACGGTAAAAAACTTATACCCGCCAGAGTTTTTTAACTTGTTAAAAAATATTCAATATTATAAAATATAATTATTTTAGCTTACTAAACTATAAAAAAAGTAACAGCAAGAGACGCATATCTTAGTAAAAATAATTTCAAGTAGCTCTGCTTAAATTCACGCAAAAAAAAAGCTTTAACCGCCACATTATCTGCTTTATTAGTATTTTTAACATATTAAAATATTACTTTTGCTTTCCAAACATGCATTGAAATACCTATTTTAGTTTGTTGTTTTTTTATAGAAAAAACTGTTTCACAAAAAACTTGTTTCGGGGGCCTCTTGGAGCCGGGGGCCCAAACGTAGTGCCGGTCTTGTCCTAAAATCTTATCCTGGGTAAAAGTAAAACAATTATTTTTTGTAAAAACAGAATTATAATAATCGAATAAAATATTAAAAAAATTTTATAGTTTTTATCGTATTTATCTTTTCCTGCGTCGCAAAATATACCTGATAGTTTTAAATTACCACCCCAATTATACCGAAGTCACAGAAAATGAATTTTTATATTATCAAATCATTTGCCAATATATTAATATAAAACATATGCATTTTTAAATAACAGGGGTTGTTCCGGTATTTAATTCACTATTTGAAACATATTTAGTACTTAATATGGGGATAAAAGACTTAAATAGTTTATTTTTTAACGCGATCATAATTATATTACAAGTAAATGTTTGGAGGTTCTATGATAAATTAAAATGGGTTTAAAATAAGTTATACAGCAGGGATGTTCAAGGGGTTCAAAATTGACCCCTTTTTCTTTTTTTGAACCCCTAAAAGACAAGAAATGTGACGATTTTTATAGAAATGAACATCAATTGTTACCCGTAGACCCCAACGAGTATATCCCAGAACTCATGATATTTTTAAGATGACTTAATATACCTTAATGATGTACAGTTAAGAGATCATATGTCGGATCTTTCTATGAAAATAACAATAGTATTTGTCTAATACATGCATTCGGTCTATATGGGCAGTCACTTTTTTGTAATGTTCGAGTAATTTCCACTAATAATTTTATGAAATTGATATCTATGGAACAATATTGATAATACATAAAATAAAATCGGGTTCTTCCAACTGGAAATGGATTATTCTTATAAAGTGTTTTAGTTATTAATTCATAGAAATTACTAATATTCGGTCCATTTTTTAGAGAAATATGTTATCTACTATTAAAATATTATATAAGGTTCAATTTTAAATTTTATTTCATCAGAGGGGTTCAAAAAAAAATACCAATGCCCATCCCTGTTATACAGCACATTTTAACGTATTTCTTTTTAAACTGCATATTTTATAAAATTTTGGTATATTTTTTTTTAAAAATTTTTTAATTTTATAAACATAGTTAAATACTGTAAAATATAACAAAAAAGCCGGGGTTCAAAAAAGCAAACGAGTTTTTTTACTAGCTAAATCTTCAATCTGTACTTTAACACCCCTCTCTCATATACCAGAATATTCAATCCCGCCAAATTATTAACAATATACAACGATTACAACGACAAAAAGAGATATACTGCAAAAAAAGTATCATATTCGAGCACAAAACTGTTTTTGTGTACAATACGGCTGTTTTTGCTATAAAATTCACATAGTTATTTTACAGTAATTTTTTTTTCTCACCCTTAAATACATTATCAAAATAGGATTTGGCGTTAATCAATCTAATCAAGGCTAACAGTAAAATTAATTCTTGCTGTTTTTTGATTAGTTTTATATTTTTTATATTTTTTTATATATTTCGTATACTTATTTTTGAGATCTCAATTTTCCACTTTTTCTTTTTTTTCAAGATTTAGGGACTTAGTATCTAGACTCCACGGTATTTCTGTTTGTTATCAAATAACGGATGCATATAATACTTTCTGAAGGGAAATCTGAAATATTTCGTTAACGAAAAAAAGGCAGTAAAAGTGAAAATACCGAAAAAAATGACAAAAGTGCAAAAATGCTTTTTTCTTAATTTTTTGAAACGTATAAAAAACTTATAATTATGCAACTAGTGTCGAAATTACTATTATCAAAGTTTTTGTACTTTTTAAATTACTAGTTCCTTTTTTTATCATTTTTTAGAAATATGAATTTTGTTCATTTTAAAGTATTAACTTGTACCCCATCCGAAAAAGCTTTAAAAATGCCTGTACATGTAATATTGCCCCCTGGCTAGTTTAATATACAAAAACACAGTATAATTTTATTGTAAAAATCTGGCACCACTCATAAGAACTTTAAATATATTATAAAAAGTAAACAAAAATAATGTCAATTTTATTATTTTATTTTGCAATTAATATAAAACTCGTTTTTTCACAAAAAAATGCTTTTTGACATAGAGACGAACCTTCGTGTACGTCTTGTACTTACATTTAAACAATAAAAGGCTTTTTACTTTTAGAACCTATATATTTTTAGAGGTTTATAAATAGCAATGAATTAGGATCCCAACAAATTTCTAGTAAGCAAAAAAACATGTTTTTAAAAAATTGAGTTGTAGGTCAATCAATATGCTGATGCTATTCTCTTATATAACACAATCAAAGAGGCCAAAACCTAGTGATATTGAAAGTGAAAAATTCTTAAAACTAATGTAAAATAATTATTTTGATTTTTTTTAATTAACTGTTATTATCAGCAGAGAGTATAGAAATTATATTTTTTTTGTTAATTTGAGATTATAAAAAAAAACTGCGCGGATAAAGAGCTAGTAAAATTTATGCGTGTTCTTAAAATAATTTTTTTTAGTTAAAAGACAAATACGCATGACGAAAAAAGCATTAAAATATTGTCAAATTAAATTTTTTTAATCATGAGTTTATGGCCTTTAATATGTTAATCAAGGTCATTTGTCACTAAAGTGGAAAGCCTTGAACATTCTGTTCGCATGTAAATAAAGCTACGAGCCACTAACGAGAAATTTCACATATTATATCGTTGGAATGCAAACAGTTTCAACTATGTTCATTATATTTATATTGCTGGCATTATAAAAATTAAAACGTATTTTATTTTCGGCCCAACATCGGTGTAAATGTTTTTTAATTTCATATTTCTTCAATATTAGATATTTACAGATATGCTTTTCATATGGTAATGTATAGTAGCAAAACTTCAAGGTGCTGCAATATTCACGAATAGTTCTCACGGAAAAACAGCGTGCTTTTATCTTTTAATTCGAGATATATTTTTTAAATGTATCGCAAAAATTGTTATAATATAAATAAATAAAATAAGATTTACTAGTATTAAAAGATACCACTAATCGTTAAATTTTCTATGATTATTTTTTCAGTAAATGGATTCTATGCTTTTATCAATGTAAACAGTACGAACAGTGTAGTTTTGAAATCCATGTAACTACTTTTTCGCTGCTTTTATGTTGCCTTTTTTTCTTTAAGCTTGTTTATTATTATTTCATAGTGCATTGTTAAAAATAACAATGATTTAAATCATGACGCAAAGTGATATGTTTAATTGCATATATATATAAGTTTTATAAAGAAAAATGATGCATGCCGTTTTCTATAAAATTTACATTTTTTTTCTGTGGTTTAAAGAAAAATCTAAGCCCTAATCTGGATATATCAATCCTTTACAACTTATATAAAAAAATTATTTTTATCTGCATAAAAAAGCCAGCAAATTTAGTACAATGAAAAACTAAAATGCTAAAGTTCCTCAAAAGTTTTTTTTAAAAATCACAAAATACACAAAAACAAAAAAAAAGCTGCTTTAATAAGAACTGAAATAAATACTTCTTTTTGTAAAAAAGATAACATGCCAAAAAAGCGAAAAAGAGAAACCAAAAAAATAACATATGTGTAAAAGGTAAAAATCTGTACATTTATGTAACTTACATGACAAAGTGTAGGGTAAAATATTACCTATGGTCTGTAATTTTTTTCGTTACATACTTTTTTAATACATAAAATAGCACTAATAATACTGCAATAATCGGTATAAAAAATACAATATAGTTACCTACTTTTTATTTTTGTTTAATATAATTTTTTACCCCCTTTCTTATACTCACAACGCAGATTTTTTGGGAGAAGGGGTACTTACCCTCACTTTTTCTATATGAGCCACTGATTTATACGTATACTTAATGATAACTAGGGCCGGAAAAAAATCGGCACCCGATTCTTATTGAAAAATGCCGATTTTTTACGTGTTTTTACGTCCATAAAAAAGTTAAAGAAAAGACATAACATCCCATATATATTTGAAACGCTTAAATCGTATAAAATGCACGCCAAAACTATAATTATAGGTTTTTATGTAGTTATTTTACAAATTTTACAGATAATCATTTCAACCACGAACGTTTACGTACTATTAAAGAAAAAGTTTATCGCTCTTTCAACAAAAAGATGCGATCATATGCCTAAATTATTTACAGAAAAATCACCACGGTACAAATTAGTATATTTTTATTTTTTGTATACACACGATTATTACGTGACTACAAAAAAATGTGATTTATTTACTCAGTATCTTTTTTCAGGTCTTCTCCAATCCAATCCCTTAACTCCTTTCTGCTACACCTGCCCCATAAAACCTCATCGGAAAATCTGGTCAAGGCGCTTGGTAAATAACTCCCGGGGACACACCCCTACCTATCCCTTATCGGGCTTTGGTTACCTTTAAAATTTAATATTAATAATTTTATTTTGAGACGAGCGGATAACAGGTTTGTTCTTACCTGTTCGGGATGATCCAATCAAGTCCGAGATAATCCGTTTCCTGTGTGGGACGGCATTAGAGAGAAACCTAAGAAGTCTGATAGTTTCGGGTCGGGGGGGGGGGAATAATTCTTTGGAATCCCGGGTCGATGCCCCCGTATAGCTTACGCAGTATTTTCATCTTTAACTCAGGGGTTAGGTTGTCGCCGCGCGTGCCTGTCACGGCTGGCGTAATCCTAGGCCGAAATTCCCTGAACTTAGGGCAGACTATTATGAAGTGCCAGTCATCTTCATATTGGTCCTCCAGGCATATTCCGCATTTTCGTCGGAATTCTGGAGGAAGGTGTCTTAGTACGTTGTAGGATTGAGTGAATTCGAAGGTATTGGTCCGCAGTCTCGTAAGAGCGTTTTTCCCTATATAATTTATACCTTTCTTCCTTTTAAGACGGTACAGGAATTCGCCACTGCCAATGCCTTGAAGGCAAGGGAGCCTGCCGGTCAGCGTCTTATCGCTCTTGGTAATTTTTTCCCATTTAAGAGTTTCAATAATTATGAGGTGGTTATTAACTGAACCTAGGTCCGGTAATCCAAGGTTTTTACGCCAGATGTACGATTGTTTTAGGATTGTTCGCTTTCTAGATTTAAAGGACTTAACGGTTTTTATCATGTTGTTGATAGGGCCACGGGAGTTATTCCAC
>JAQFYM010003587.1:0-18176 GCA_034694785.1 Agrenia bidenticulata | reverse complement strand
TTCTATGTATCAAATCCATCTTAGATTTGAATTCTTTGATTTGGTCTCCTTCTATGGGGACCAAAAATATTCTTTCAGAAGAAGGAAATGAGGCCTAATTTAATTCACAGAATTTGAAATTTAAAATTATTTAAGACCCCTATTCTTTGCGATAAAAATTGCCCAAACTATTTTAAGGGTTAATGAATCCTGTTAGATAAAAACAAATTAAAGGTTTAAACGGTATTTTATATGCTTGCACAGCGTATATATAGTAACATGAACAATTTGTTAATGGATATAGGCTAAATATTTTTTGTTTTCATACGTTTAATGTAGCAAAAAGCAACTTTATGCCACGTGGTAGTAGTACGTCGCGTTTTCAACCGCACACGTGAGTGCACTCGCCTTGTAAAAATGGGTTGAATACATGTAAGGTTACATCACTGCAACAACAAACTTAGCTAAAAATTGCTAACAAAATATGTATGCTTATAATAAAAATTCGTATTAATTAAAAAAAAAGCTTTACAATGTAAAAAACTGTTATACATACACGCAGACAACAAATACAAGGTCGGTACCATTTGATAGGTATCTACTACAGCAAAATCAAAATAAACTGATTTATAATGTACTTCATTGTGTTTATAGTGTTTCCATTACTTTTATCTATTCAAAAAAGAAACCTCTATCATAAAGCGATTACAACCAGACAGAAATTGTTATTTTTTTGCGTTTTAATATGTATTAAATTTTGTGATTGTACGAAATTGCACAAAAAAATATACAATCTATCAGTGGCGTACCCAGTATTTGTAAATGAAGGTTTGCAAGCGAATATAAGGTGGAATACAGGTTAAACATTGCGTCCGGTATCTTTATATAAAACCAATTTAGTAATTTATTTCGGTAAAAATATGAAAAACAATTGATAATATATTTATGCATATTCAAAACCTTTTTCATGTAAAAAGCATTTTTTTGATCGTTTTTATTCACAGTTTATTACGTGTTAGGTATTACACAAAGCTTTGCTACCAATAAAACGTTAATGGTTTCCACTACAACAATATGTCAGTGCTCTCAAAAAAAAATACGGGTTCTAACCAGGGATAAGGATCGGATCTTTATTAAATCATAATCTTTTTTTACTTATTTATAAAATAAAATCTATAGTATCTAGATCATTTTCGATCATTTTTTTTTTATTTTCTTGGTTTTTTATTGTCCCCTAACTGACATCAAAAAAGATATGGAATTATTTAAAAAAAAGAAAAAGATAAGTTAAATACTATAATTGTGGCCATAAATATGCATGTTTATATTATACAAGAGCAACTATAACAGGCATTTTTGTAGGCATAACAAAAAAATTAAAATTGTTAAAACAATGAACAATGACATATGTAATTGTTTTTTAATTACATTATATTTTGGCTTATAATAAATACGCATAAAATGATTGAGTTGTTTGAGACCATAGTAAAAACTGGTATAGGTCTATATTATAAAAATTTCTTACTTTGAATTGGTATCCCGAACAGCTATATAAAAAACAGATTCTTTTTGCAATTTGCGCTTAGATAACGATTTATGGACATCATAAAAAGATTTTGGTCTTTAAGCCGTTTTCTATCTATAAGTCTCCTTCACAGAATCAAAAAAAACTACATAGATCTCTAATTGTTTTTTTTTTACAAGAGTTTAAATTTTTGTTTCTATACCTTAGAATATTCTGATTTTGCGGGGTTTTCTTTTTTTTTGAACACATGAAACATTTTAAAAAGACGAAAATAAATGGTTTTAATTTTATGTTTATATGTATCTTTTTTTAATTTTTTTGCTATTTTTTGGCGCAATATATCGGGAACCAAACTCTATATGTGGTTACAAAATGAGGAATGCCTTTTTTGTATGTTAAAAAAATATTTTGCATGTAGAATATAAACTTTTATATTTACAGACAATGATAAAAAGGTTGTATTTATTTTTTTAAAAATATATTTTAAAACATACCTAGTTTTACACAATTTCTACAATACTGACCGATTTTATATAAAATACAGTATAAAGTTTGTTTTTTTTGTAGAAAGATGACATTTGATCTAAATGGAACTGATTTTAGTATAGATCATGATTCTAAATTGCTATTAATAAAAATGATCCTGTAACGAACTAGACCAAGATCGGCTTAGATCAGATCCTCATCCCACGTTCTTACTCAATTGTTTATTTTTTTATAGAGATTTATACCACAAATATTTTATTAAGAGTGCAAAAAAATGTTCTACTATGATTTCTTTACAAAAGGATAATAAATCTTGCAGAGAAGCTACATTTAATTGGCCGTCAAAACGGGAAGAGGCCTTAAAATATTACAAAGTATGCTATTTAAAAAACAAAAATCGCATATAGCATTGATTTTCTGATATAACTAATTTTGAGCTTTGACTTATGTTTTTTATATTGCATTTTTATAATCGTACGTTTTATGAAATATCTTACTCTCTAAGTTACAGCAAAAACAAACGAAACAAAATACGGTAAAAAAATCAAGCACGCATTATTTTCTAATATAAAAACATAAACGCATAAAAAACAAAAAACAATCAATTTAAAAAAACAGTTATACTGCAACAAGCAAACGAGAAACTGCTCTAGTATACATATTTACAATACCAACAAACAACTTCAATAAAAAAAAGGTTAAAGACACAGAACGCCATATGTATATTCGTTCTAATTTGACCCACTGTATTGATTATACTTGACAAAAAACTAAGACACTGCACGTGATGAATCAATTTTTTGCGTATGATACCTATAGTTTATACGTCAACATTGGTCTGTGTATTTTATTAAATGTTATAGTAATAAAAGTATGATGCATGTAAATTCGCGTCAGTTTTCTATTACCATTTGTTTTTGAAGTTTGCAAATATAAACCGGCTATTCAATATATGTTTATAACTATTTTAAAATGCTTTTAAAGCGTTTTTTTAATCATTTGAATATATATTTTTTTAAAAAGCCTTTTAGATATTTATAAGTGCATAAAAAAAACCGAGCAGATAATTACAAAGCTTATGTTTTGTTGTGTTGCAAGTACAATGACTTTTTTCTGTTAGAATTTATCTTTAAAATATATGTATTTGAGTTTAAGTCTGCTTAATTATTCATAGTTTTTTATTTTTTATTCGGAACCATTTACAAACTTTGTATGCGTGTGATTTTTATAATTGCATTTTGCTTCTTTCTTTTACTATTATTATTTTGTATCTGCGATACTATTCTTGATCTTTGAGTCATAAATTCAGCTTGGTAAAAAATTACGTGAAGTTGCGAATAGGTAAAAGAAAACGTACCACAAGAGTGCTGAAATGTCTTTAACAACTATAAACTAGACGCAAATGCAGTTTACTTGTTTGCAGCTATTTTTTTACGCCAAGATTGTTGTTTTTTGGCACATTTCTCTTAAAATTGTATTTTTATAGTGTCTAATTTACGCCAATGTGCTGATGTCATAATCTAGTGGTCACCAGACAAGAATTCTTCAAAAACAGTGCGAAAAATGTAAGGTCCACAAAGAACAAAAGGGTTTAATTTTTTAGGTCCAAAAACAAAAATGGTTAAACAAAAATGGTTAAAAATTTAATGTCTGAAAGTATTTGGGCTGTTAAAAATTAAGCAACAAATTATTATGCTTTAGTTTTGTTTTGTCATATTTAATTTCTGACATTTTTACTGGAGCTTTTGTTTATGGATATTTTTGTTTTTATACCTAAAAGTATTTGTTTTTTTTTTATTTTGGACCATTTATTTTCAGCCCTTTTTTTCGGCCCTTTATTGTATATCATTTTAATGATCTTGGATTTTTCTGGTGTTTTTATTTTCATATCATTTTTTTAGTTTGACTACACCCCGAATAAATACAAAAAACTATATTATAAAGGTACAAATTTATAGAAGCGCAAAAAAATCCATAAATATTAAAAGTCCACATAAAATAAAATATTTCTTTTTGAATAAAGAACAGTTATTATAAACGCAACATGTAAACGGTACTAGCGACAAATATATTCGTAAAAGGTACAGATAGAAGTAAGAACAACATTTTTTTGTAACATCCTTAAAGAGTTTTTTCGTTACGCGTCGGCACCATGTATTATTTTAAAATCAGGGCGTTCTATATCAGCCGTAAAAATTACACAAAAAGAAATGCCGCACTAAAAACATTGTTTTAAAATACAAATTTAAATCAAATGTGATGCATGCCATCTTCTTCGCAGATAAAACGAGGCTTTTTTTAAAAGAATTTGCAAAAACTTATAGCCAAGCTGTTGGGATTGAATCACTGTAAAATATCTGTACCAATCATGCATTGTAAACACAGTCGACAAACATGCCTCTTTTATCTTGTTATAAGGGTTTGACTGGCAGCATCGCTAAAATAATAAATTACACTTTTTTGCTGTACAAGTTATCATTTTGACGTGTGGGTTGACTGTCTATTATACCGATTTTTCTTGTATATCACTATTTTTGGATATATAATGTACGCATTTTAAATATTGTTGCTGAATATTAGTTATAAAACGCCACCTGCAAAATAGTTTGTAGCTTTTATATGCTTTTAATTCAAGAAATATTTTTAGTTTCAGCTCATTTAAAAATACAATACATTGCAATTATTGTCGTAATTATCGTTTTCTTTAAAAGTCTAAGAAGCCAATAGAATCTATTTAATGTATTTTCCTTTGTTTATATTGGCATAAAAAAGCGCCAATAAAGTACAGGCGCTATGTATTGCCTCATATTAAACGACTTTACTGGTCTTCTAGCAAAAATTAGACAAAACTTAAACATATCTTATAATTAAGGCAAAGCATAATTGCAGCAAAAAAATGCAATAATTGACATTTAGTATTGAAAAAAATGCAAAAAATGCGATTATAGATTTTTGTGAATAATTTGATGAATAAAATACATCAAGCGCAAATACAAGCAGAATTATGTGTCTATATGTTAAACAAAACACTATTTTTGTATTATATTAAGTATTCGTTGTGTATTTACGCGTGGTTTTTATAAAATAAATGCATGAAAAAGATGCAATTAAAAGTAAAAAACTGTTTTTTATGACACTTTTCTTGCATTTTAGCATGAAAAATGCACTGAACTTGCCCCTCTTATAATGTAACTGTTTCCTATTACAAATTATATAATACAGTACTTCTTTTGTTAGTATATCATTGATTAAAAGTTGTAAACGATTGGAGTGGACATTTTGAAAAAAAACTGAGAACATAACGTATAGTCAAGTAAATATAAGTTTATGAAATTTGACGCAGACTTTAATTCAAATTCTAAGAAATGTGGGGTTTTTTTTTGTAATTACAGGGATTCTCTTTTAGAAAACTTCTCTTTTAGAGAATTTTTGACTACATTTTTGCCATTATGTCTAAAGACATATAATAAAATAAAATTATGTTATAGCAGACCCTTCCATGTGATTTTTTTTAAATACAAAATATTTTTATAAGTTTTTCTAGTGGCCAGATATACTAAATCTTACAAAAAAAAGAGTGCCGGTTTTGGATTACCTCTGGACAAAATACGGCTAAAAAACCCTTTTTAATGGAAAAAGAAAACAGAGTTTTTTGCTGTATTTTTCGCGGTTCTTTAGATAAAGTACTGTTTTTTTAGAACATTTAGCATATTCTATTTTAAAAGTATCATTGGTCGTAATTTGAATATAGGAAAGTACTCAAGTAAAGGATATCGACTTGAACCGTCAAAAAACCCTTTTAATGGCTTTGGAATATATCAATTAAGATAATAGATGAACCAAGGTATTTAGCTGGACTAGGTATGTAGATTCTAATATTTTTAAGTTTTTATGGAAAATTTATACATTAAAATGTGTTTTATTCGGATAATGTACAATAACCTGCTGAATGCGTAAGAACTAAACACTAGAGCCCTGTACGCCCCAGGCTTAGGCAGAAATTTTGATAAGAGAGGTAATCTTTGTTTTTTTAAACACGTATTTTATTTTTATAAAATTTAATGCACCGAAAAAGACCTCCCCCCCATAAATTTAGATGCAAAATATTTTTGTATTGAGTAGGTATTGTCCCTTGTTCCTTCTTGGCTTCGCTCCTGCTGCACGGTCATGTCAATAGAACTCTAACACCGACATGGTTTTTTATTTTGTGATTTTTTCCCAAAACCCAAATTTTTTTTATACGGTCTGGTCCGGAGGCAATCATATGAGCGGCATGGACTGTTTAAAAGTTATAAAATAGATTATAAATAAAAAGATATGACAAAAACTTTTTTTTAGGAAATTAATATTCATTTAAAGCGGTTAATTGCTAAAAAGTTTTATGTAAAATAATGTACGCTAAGGACATGGATTCTTGCATGTGCATTTTGTATACAAAAAAATATTCAAAATTGTCAGGATTTTTATACCACTAATTTTTTAATTTATTGCCATAAATATTAAAATCGTGTTTTTTATTTGCATTTGAGAGCGTTTTTTAGATTTTATTATTTATAAATATATATTTAGTTTTGATGTATTTTTGCTTCTTTATGCATAATGAACACAAAAAAATATTTTTTTATAGTTATAAACTACTGACAGACTTTTATAAAAAAAATATACCAAACAACTTTTTCATTATAACAGGATGACTTTATAGCGCTTCTATGTTCAAATTAACCTTAAAATGTTATAGTATCATTTGTAGTTTTTATACACAAAAAATTGGTTGGTTATTTAAGATGTAAGTATCCAAGTGTAGAATTAAAAACTAGTTACTTTTTGTTTTTTAGATTTGAACAGACAGGCTTGTATTTAAAAACGTGAAAACGTTAAGTATGAGTTAATAAAAGGGTCTTAAATAAAAAAAAGGTCACTATTAAAGATCCAAATAACTTCAATATTACACACTTAAAAGATAAAATTTTTTAAAAGACAGACAACAACATATAATATGTCGTAAAAAAGCGTCCAAACCACAGAGTTTATGCAAACGTAAAATATTACAAAAAGCCAATTTTCTCGTATCAAGTTATAATTTACACACAAAAATGAGGACATTTAATATGCGGTACAAAGCCGTATATATTACAACGTTTCGCACAACTGCATATTCTACTTGCAACAAAAATACGTATAAAACTACGATTTTTGCATGAAAAAGTGTTTTTTATATTTTTTTTATAGCCAGGACTATTTATAAAATAATATTATACTATTTTAAGTCATTTTTTACCAACGGAAACAGTCTGGAGAAAAAAAATGGCTGGAAAAAAAAGTAGGATGGTCAGATCCAGCGGGAATCTAAAAGATGCTGTTGCAGGGCTATGATGCAAAAATACTAAAAACCGTATAAAATCAATGCTAAATTAATATATCATACACTGACTTTTTGCGTTCAAATATTGTTGACTCAGTATTTTTATTGTAGCAGGAACTGTTTTTTATACTGTTTTGTCGCAAAACCTCTTTTCAACAGTACAATTACACAGATTGCTTTCGAACATTTTTATTTGAGGCCACAATTTACTTATTATAATAATTTTAAAATAACCAAGTAGCAAAATGGCAGTTGAACCAGGCAATGTTTACTGTAAATCTGACTACAATAAAAACGCGATGAGCAAAAATCGGAGTAAAAAAAGCTCTCAACTATAGGTACAACTAGCCAAGAAGTAGCGTAACACGATCATGAGTAAAATTACTTTCAAGCTTTTTAAAGAGGCACAAAATACAATTTACTACTGTAGACGCAAACTTTATGTAAAAAAAGGTAAAAGATAAAGCCTATATTGTAAAAAATAAGTAAAAATTAGCAATTATCTCATAGATGTTTTAACGAATGCATTCACATCTATCTGAATCCCACTTATTTTTACAAGAAATAATTAGTGAGTACAAATAATTAAAAAACACAAAAAATACGTTCTTCAGATACAACGAAATTTTTGTGTGAATTAAATAACCACAAAGCACTAATTTATGGTCTAAAAATATAAACAATAAGATTTTATCACGTAGTTGTTGACATAATGAAATGTTTATAAAGCAAAAAAATAGCATATTAAAATGTAAAATCAGCAATAAAAATTTTTTATGCAAGTCGCTTAGCGGCAAATGGATTGTATGATAACAGGAAGAGTGTCAAACACGTAAAAAATTATACGCTTTTTTTTAAAAAAACAAATGAAACTAATTGATGAAGAGAACACAATTATAGATGTTCATTATGCATTTCAAAAAGACAAAGTACAGCGTGATTTTACAGAATCTACGTAAAAGTCCTTTTTGAAATTTTAGAAAATACAATTGTATTTTTTCTGTTGCAAGCTTTAGTACATTATCGTAAAAATAACATGAAAGCTTTTTTTAAATAAAATAAAAAAAGAACAAAAATACAATGAATATGTGCGTTTTTGCGCGATTTTATACTGTTGTAAAAGATCAACGTACGGTAATGGGTATATTTTGTAGTAGAAAACTTAGTAAGTTAAATATAAAACCTTGTTTGCCTTTTTTAAGTTAAACACAAAGCATGCCTGTTCGCGATATAGTATATGTAATATGCATTATTTATAAAAAAAAACTCGAGTTGGTAATTTTTAGATTATTAATTATAGATAAAGCATCGCAAATGAAAAGAAGCAGGACAAAATCTGCGAAACATTACGATATAGATACTATTTATGTAGTATCTAGACGCCAAAGAGTGCATATCTTTTTTTATACACTTTAAATTACGTATATCACGTTCAAACTTTGCAGGTTGTTCATAAATTAAGGTTTTAAAAATCAATGCCTAAAAAAACATTGGCAAAAAATACAAATCCCCATTTTTATTCTTAATATTTTATACTTGTTAAGTGCGGGTATTCAAAAAAAGTAAAAATTGGTTTGTTGCCGTTACCTACGGCCTATATTCAGTAAGTTACCGTTAAAATATTAAATTAAGTATATAAATTTGTTATATAAAACTTTATTTAGAAAACTAAATAAATAAAAACGAAAAAGAAAAAACACGGATACCGTTTTTTTTTGCAGTATTTTACCTATATCTTGCGCTTGTAACTCGTATAAATCCATTGCAAAGGATTGTTATGTTTGATATTAATATAGCGGCCAAAAAAAAGAACACAAGTATTGTTGTCAATACGATGATACCGCACTTCTGATATATGATATTAAAAACGCTTGTTGCTACTCAGCTATATACCTAGAAAAATGTTATCTTTAATAACAGTGTGTACTTAATATAAATGTATTAAAATCGGCTTTGCGCGTTATAAACGAACAAATACACATAACAAAAACATAAATGCCAGTTTAAATACAAAATACACGCAGTTAATGTCGGTCAATACTCATGTTAAATCGTAAGATGTATTTTTACGCCTTTTTCAAAATCAATGCTTAGTAGTGCAGTTTTATTGTATTAAGGATTATAAAAAATTTCTTCTGGCAAAATTCTGCATCATTAGAGTATTTACTGAAATACTATTAAAAGGGTTCGCCAAGTTGCAAGTTACAGTAACTTATGTGACTGTAAGTTACTGGTACTTACAGTAGCTTTGACATATAGTGTTACTTTTAAGAAGCCTTACTTTAAAAAAAAATTGCAATTTTTTTAAGCAAGCGATAAAATCAAACGTGGTTCTTTTTACTTTGTTTAAAACTAATCGGTTATCTGTAAGTTTTTTTGATTTTTTTATTTCCAAAAAAAAACTTGCGCTTATCTAATTTATCGTAGAAACATTGATCTTTAAATTTTATCATTAGTGATTACATAAAGTATTTAAAAATATTTCTTCCATTTAGAACCAAAAGGATTTGTGTAAAGTGCAAGTTACCTCACTCGAGTAATAGTACGAATAAATGCAAATCTATAAAAAGAAAAGCATCACATTTACGTTATATACGCAGCAAAACATGATGATTTTTGTAAACGTCATTTTTAGCACTAAAAGATTATATACAACTAAAATATATAGTTTTTGAAATGTTGACATTTCTTGTTTAGATACACAAAACAATATATATATATAAAAAACGAAAAAAACGCAAAAATATAAATTATATTTAATCTATTAATTATTGATAAAAAAGAATTTTTTTAATGTCGAAGAAAGAGTTATTTGCTATAATCTAGATTTTGTAAAATATGTAAATTAACTTTGTGCATCTTTGTGTAATATTCATTCAAGATATTTGCTTATACAGTAATAGTATAAGTTTTGTATTTTTATAGAGAAGTATGCAAAATGAAATTTTTAGTTCAAAAACCGATTTTTTTAAAAAACCACAATTGTTTTGTCTAAAATCAAACTTTTGGAAAAAATAGCTAAACATGTTCCGCACTTAAATAAAACGTAAAGATTTTGGTTATACGTGCAAATTACTTCGCAAAAAAAAATCTTTTTAAGTCATAGCTGTAAAAATCTACATTTTGTTTTTTAATATTTTTTTATGTATATAAATTATTAAAATTATATAAAGAATATGTCTTTTAACTTTCTTATAGTTCCTTATGTTACAGTAACTAACTGTAAGTTTGCCTTAGTTACAGTAACTTACTAAACTCTACATGCTAACGTGCTTTTACTAGTAGTCTTTTACCAAAAAACATACTTATATTTTGCGGGCGTGTTTGATATTTATACTAGAGATTAGGATGATTCATCTTTAGTTTTTTTTAGTTTAGCTGTGGACTAAATAATGTTTGGTTTTTTATCTATGGGAAATATTATATCTATAGCTATATTTATATACACAGCAGAGCTGCACATATAAAAAGTCTTACAGCTACCCATTTTTATCTATATTGTATGAAAAAAGAACCTTTCTACTCTACAGCTAACTCAAAATATACTATAGGTAAAAAAATACATTAAAATGGCTATCAAAAAATATTTAATAGCATTTATTGCAGTATGTTTTTTAGGCGGCGATTATAATATTGATGAAAAAAAACATAACAACCTTAATGTATGGTTTTTACGTAAATCAATACATTAATTCAGAAACACACAGTTTTTCGGTAAAAACTATGGATATTAAAATAACTTAAAAAAATGGCAGTACAGACTACGTGTTCTAAAATAGCATATCTTAAGATTCTAACTAAGTTTAAATAATATATAATACATTCCGAAATCTCTCTATTTACCGAATACCTATGTTATCGGCGAATACCATACGAAATTTAACTAAATCCTACATGTAAAGTAGAAATTATGTTTATTAAGTTTTTTCGCTCGACCTCATTTTCCCCCTTTTTTTGGGGGGGGGGGACACGTCCCCCCAACATCAAATTATAATTTCAGATGATGATAACGATAGGGAACATGTTTTGATTAAGGGTTAAAGTTAAGGTTAAAGTTAGTAACAAAAAAAAAAGAAAAAAAACCAAGAAATCTGCATTTTTGTAAAAAATTCTGAAAAAAGGCAAATGATAAGTTTTATATACAAAAAACCAATAACGTGTTAAGTTTCGCTTCTTTTCATGAATTTACAATTTTTATGGCGTGAATTTTGTTGGGGGGAATGATTCCCTCCAGGGCTTTGCAATACGGTATGACCATTTTATGGGACCTTCTATGTATTACTCTCCACCATTATTGCTATAATGGCAATAATGGGGTCGCCATATTTTTAGCCCAAAAAGTCATTAATTTTAGATTTTAGACTAAAATATTAATTTCGGGAAAACATAGCATTTTTATAGATCAATTGCTTTTTCGATGAAGCTGATTTTTTTTAATTTTTATTACTTAATAGTAATAATATGGATCCGACAATATTTTGAAGTCGTTAAATCATGTATATAATGATTTAAACACAATCCGAAACATTTTTTCACCTTTTTTTTATATATTATAGTTAAATATGATAAGATTCATTCCACAGCGCTTTCCATATTTTGCATATCGGCAGCGCGCAAAATTGACTGGCAGGGGTAAAAATAAATAAATGCGTAAAATTGACTGACATGAAATTTTTAGAGATGTGATTTTTAAAACTTATACGTAAAAATTTATCATTATATTTATTATACATCAATAATTGTGGTAAAATGTAGGTTAGCCCCTCACCCTTAATTTAGGGCTGGAACTTTGTATGCAAATACAAAGTTTTAGAATAATAAAATGCATAAAGAGTGCAATATATGCGTAATAGAGCTGTAATATATAAATAACCCTACGCCTTACCAAAACCCTATTAACCTAACCTTAGACACATCGACCAGATGAATTGGAAAAAGAATGCAGGTTTATAAACTTTTATTACAATTCTTGTTTTTGCTTACATTTTGGAACTATTATATGACTTTATTTAGGGATTTTTGATACCATCTTCATTCCCATCTTTAAATTGGGGCAACTTTTTCCCCGCGCCAAATAGAGACGGGGACTAAACTACATTTTACCACAATATTAATGTAATAAAAATATTTGATTATATTTTGACTTGTAAAGTCTGAAAAACACATCTTTAAAAATTTCAAGTCAGTCAATTTTACGCATTTATTTATTTTTACCCCTGCCAATCAATTATGCGCAAAGTTGACAATGTAAATTTTGCGCACTACGATTTTTTTACATTTTTTGTATATATATTAGTAAAATATAAAAAGAGTCATTCCACTGCGCTTTCCATATTTATCATACCATATAGGGACAGACAACTCCATGGAGGAAAGGGCAAATAATTTGAAGAAAAATGGAAATCTCGAAATTCCTTAAAAAAACAAATAAATATGCAATAAAGAGACTTACAGTTATAATGTATTTCTAACGTAAAATAACAAGTACTTCTATATACTTTTCACGCTCAGTGATTCTCTATTCTCGTTAAAAACATATCTGTAATTATTGAAAGCTCTCTTAACCCAAACTGATACCAAAAGACAGTATTTCAAGCAAAAAATCAAATTTTTTTTTCTAAGATAATATAATTTTGCAAAAACTATATCCAGGTTAACTATTAAATATGCGTTCGTTTTCCGTGTAATATTCTGGATATCGAATATTTAGCCGAAATTTCTCTATTATTTTTATTTGATCACCCACGTTCTTATCGGCTTTTTTTTAACGTTTTACATACCTAACACATTGTTAAACTCATTTATTTATTCTACTTCTTTTTTAAATTCTTTATTATTAAAAAATTTTTTGCAAATCATTAGAGAACTTCATACAATTCTGCAAACAACTTTTTACTACCAGTAAAATAATTTAAGACAAACAAAAAAATTGGCGTGACATGCCCTCACCTTATTTCAATTTTTAACTTGGACAATTCTAACATTGTTTTTTTCAATATTTTTATGCTTCTTTTTATTTCTGTAACGCTCAAATTTACATAGTTTTTCAAAGTTCTTTTATTTGTTTGCTATTTTCTTAATATATTTATTAAAATTGTGCAATCCATGAGCAAGGCAGTAACATAAATAACATCAGGTTAATTTTTTTTGCTGTAATTGCTCTACCTTGATGCACAAAGATGCCTTATCGCTAATCAAAACCTCTACTGTTTTACAGTTTTATTGGACTATCTAGATATTTGGCACTACGTAATACATAATTGTTGTTCATTCAATTCGCGTTACATTCTTCAATTATAATAGTATTGATTAAAACCGGTTTTTACCTATTTTTTGATAGTATAATCGTCAATTAAAATGTACTATATTTTACGGCTGTTACTGCCAGGGCTCTCATCACACATAAAAAAAAATCGAAAACTTCGTAGTTTTTGTGATTATTGCAAAAGCTTTAAATAAAAAAATACAGGGAAAATATTTTTTGTATATTGTAATTCACTTTTTATTTTCATTTAGATTTGTTTCCAGAAATCAAGTAAATTTACGTGAGCAATCTTTTTAGGCGTTATATTAATTACAATCATCCATGTATATAATTCTAAACCAAATTGTAGTGCCTCGTCTAAAACTGGTTATGATTTAGTTTTTTTATTATATTTTCATTTAATATAGATTTATATTAAAATGTTTTCTAGAAGTTAAATGGCTGGCCGCATTCCATTTCCCAATATTCTTTTTCTTACGCAATATCTTCTTTACACGCCTTACAGTATACCTTTGTATGGTCTTTATGTTGAAAAATTCGTTTTGTTCACAAAATTTTAATAACGCCGATTTTTTTATTCCATTCTAAGTTGCCACAGTTACACTTGTCACGTATAAAGTATCATCTCTACCATTTTTGTTTATTTATTCTTTATTTCTTCTTTATTTCTTCTTTAGTACGCTATAGTTCACATAAATTTTTCGTAAATTGCCTATACTAGTTATATTATAAACATATTCATGATTTTGTTTAATACCTTCTACACGTGTAATATCATCCGCAAGACTAAACCTAACAAAATAGTTATTTTTTCCTATGGCGGAGCTGTTATACCCCTGTTCTGCCCTCTAATACTTGAATATTCGTATTACTTTTACAGCCAACCCTTACAGTTGATAACAGTGGCGTAGCCAGAATTTTTTTTTGCCCAGGGCTAGTCAGTTTTTTTTTAAAATATAGCGTAAAAAGATGATTTAAATCATGTAAAATCTTAATTTTTTTTGACGAAAATTTTTATTTTAAAATTTTTTTTATTTTAGATTTTTTTGACAAAAAAATCTCTGCACAAAAAAAGACCCCCCTGTCGTATAAAATATGGTCCCCCGTTGAAATATGTCCTTATAACTTGGAAGTAGAAAAAAAATAAATTTTGCTATATGCGAAACTGAACATATAGACGTACATAACTTTTGAAAATACGATATGTGACGTACTCAAAATCAAAAGTTTATTTTCTATCCTTCGACTATCACTAAATATTTATAAATTTCCTGGGAATTTTGGATTTACATAGAAAGGAGAACAAAGGAGAAAATATGAAAACCAATTAAAACACATGATAATGGAAGTCGTGAATAGAAAAAAGCAAAAATACCAATAAAACAAAGCATAAAGAAATCAATAAACATTTTTTAACTCTATAAATTTGTCTTAAAGTAAAAAGAAATAAAAAATCGAACATTATGAACTTAAAAAAACAAAAGGCTAATATAAGTTTAATTTAACATCATTATAACAAAAAATGTGTAAATTTTTATTAATAAAATGTCAATAAATAAAAAATCTTAAATATTACTATTCAACAATACATCCACTATTTTATTTGACAAAACTACCGAGTCAAATAATTTTTTATAACACTTCGTTATTCTTTAGGATGAAAATTTGGAAGAACGAAACATGAACATGCATGTAAAAAAATGCACAAATAGAAACCCCGCAATTATAAGCATCTTTTTGTACGAACACCCTCTCATGTAAAATCGTATACAATAAAAACCGTCGCCTAGTCTTTTATAAATTTATAGGTTAGTATCAGTTCTATCTAAATTTATATGAGTTCATTACCGTACATTTTTTTTTCTAAATCTAATTTCGCACACACCCAATGAGTGTTTGTTTTATAGATAGGAATAAAAAATACTCTTCTAACGGCCCTCAATTTTTAACAGCTATTTTGGCATACAATATCAGCCATAAAAAACGAAAAATTAATATTTGCAAAATATGGTAACTGTGTATATGAAAAAAAATTTATACCAAAAGTGTCAATAAGATCACTTGTCAGGTATTTTATCGCCAAGAAATTTAACCTTGAATCATTTACGGGCAACTTACTTACAGTTAATGTACTATAGTACCTTTTTGTGTGTATTTGGTATTATAAAACTTTTCGGATGTCTTCTTCGCTATTTTGTTAGTCAGATTTTTGTGGTGGTTTTTTTTATGTATTTTTGTAGAAATGCTACGATTATAAAATAGTGTAATGTATTAGTTAAGACTAGGGCTGGCACTTTCGGTTGTTTTTGGGTAGAAAAAATAAATAGAGGTAGACAAAAAACAAACAAAAGATACAATATGAAGCAATACAGATTACATAAGGCAAAAAAAGACTAAAATCATGTTATTTAATATGTAAAACAGTTTAAATTCATTTTATTTTAAGATAGATCATTTTTGAATAGGTACAAATGAAAATAAAAATCTACGCAAAAATGGGCATATCTAAATATTGTGTATGATTTACAAAAATTTATTCTAGATATACACGTTATAGAAAAAAATAAAGTACTTTTTAAAATCATTTTTGGGTAGAATCTACCCAAAGTTTTGGCCCTAGTTAAGACTTTAGTTTTTAGGTTTATGGTGACACGCAAAAAACTAACCCTAAGTAATTGTATTTATAAAAGTGAATAACACATTTCTTTTATTTATTGATAGATATAGAATTCAGTCGTCTTATTCTGATTTCATTTTCGCATAATATTTTAGTATATGACGTATAAAATGATAATACTATTCATGGGACTTAAAAAATTACATTTTTAATGTTTTCGTTGTTTTTTTTGTTAGTGATGTTTTTTCGACTTTCGACTTTTTACCAGTTTTTGTTAGTTTTAAAATAAAAATCATTCGTAGTGTATGTTATTACCGTAATCAAATTTTTTAATATTAGACTTTGGTTAATCGAACGTAAAGTATGTTTTGACTTCTGAATCCATGTTAAGGCTGGGCACTCATGTGTAGAGAAGACGTTTTGGATTTTATCTACTCTACCCATTAAAAAGTAAAAAATACTCACTCTGCTCATGAGTACCCATGGGTAATTGGTAAACTTTTTGCACTTAAAAATAATAGTGTAAACGAGATATTTTACATTAAATACTTTAAATGGTAACGAAAAATGCCTAAAATGGGTTAAAAATGTAGTTAGAGTAATATTAGTTACATAAACTATATAGAACAATTAATACATACTCTGAAACATATGCAAAAAATAGAAAAAAAAAGATATTTCATGCAGTGAATATACATTTAAAATGTCATAACAAATAAGCAAAAACATATCATTTGCCTAGAACACGGCTTTTTTTAAAAGCCTAAAATTCAATCTTACTTTTTTTAATCTAAGTTTTTCTACAGAACTATATTAAAATAAAGAATAAATGTAAAAAATAATAAAAAATGTGTAATATTTTGCTTCACAAGTAAAAAAAAAACTCTCTTTACTTAAACTACAAATAACACGTATCCATTGTTTACAATTTTCTACTTTTTTAAAAAGTGTTTGACATCAACATTTTTTATAATTTTAAATAAAAAGATGAACCTGGACAGTAATAGGAAAAAGAAGGAAATCAGTCCATTTATAATAGTTTCTTTTTAATAAATCATGAATTCTTTTTACTTTAAATATTCTTCTATAGTCACTCTGTCAGTAAAAAGGACTCGAATCACTTTTTTTATTTAAAACGTCAGCAAACATTATTGTTAAAAAGTTTTTATAATATATATAGTTTTGGTTTGTTGGATCTTAAAGGCATCTTGCTTGCAGAATGAAACATGTGGTTTAGCATTTTTTTTTTGCAATACTAGTCGTAGTAATATAAATATCGGATCAGTGTATAATTGAATAAAAGTATGCATATTTCGTCTAGTATGACTTCGCGGCCTATTAAAGAAAAAAAGGCCTCCTATTTTTTGTAATTTGTCCTAAATGTACAAAAACATCCTAGCAAAGAGTTTTGGATAAACTGACTAACTCAAGGCTTACGTAATTGAAACTCTAATCAATCCAAAAAAATAAACAATAAAGGGTGGTGTTTTTTAATTAATTACTTAATAAGGTATTTTTAGAACATTATGTGTGATTTTATAAACATTTTGTATAATTGATTCTTCTTCTCTTCTTCGATATCACTTAGGATAAGATCCAGAAAAATGGCTGAGAGTAAATGGGTAAAATGAGTAAAGTTGGGTAAATTTAAAAATAAATACTTGCACATTACTCTACTCATACTTACCTAAAATACCCAGAGTAACTGAGTAGAGTGAGTTGAGTGCCCAGCCTTAATCCATGTTCATTTTTTAACCTTTCAATGCAAATGAAATAAATTGGTTTATGTATTGTTGAATAGTAATACTGCAGTCTTTTTATTTATTGACGTTTTATTAATAAAAAGTTAAACATTTTTTGTTATGATGACGTTAAATTATACTTATATTAGCCTTTTCTTTTGTTGAGTTCATAATGTTCAATTTTTCATTTCTTTTTACTT
>JAQFYM010003586.1:0-18177 GCA_034694785.1 Agrenia bidenticulata | reverse complement strand
ATTCGAAATTTGCAGAAAAAAAAAGACTAGAAATTACGAAACATATTGCCTAATATACAAAGTCCTTTAGTAAGAAACAAGTAAAATAACGCTACTTTCGTTGTTTTTACCTTTGTTTGGGTTTGTTAAAAATTATTGTATCTAAGGTGTCATTTTAGAGACAAATAAAAATACGGTTTTTTTAAGTTATTTTTTTTCATTTTAGCATTCCGTGACTGAAAAAAAAACAAATGGAAAAACTGATCATAAAAACAAAATTTTGTTATGGCTATTATTTAAAAAATTTGACCTGTTCGATAGCTATACGTTTATCTTTTTACGAAACCATTTATGTGTATACGTCTAACACGCGCATAAAACAACATTGCAAACACAAATGTACATGTTATTTTACAGTTTGAAAATTAATAAAGTTCCAAAATAAATTTATCATGCATATATATACAAAAATTGTACAGTTTTATTTTGAAAAAACCGTGTAAAAATAGTAAAAGAAGTCCAGAAAATTCAACACTTACTTTCGTAATGATTTTTTGATACAAAAGCTGCTTATTATTTTTTTTTTAAAATATGATGCTATATGAGAAGTGTAATAAAAAAAAAATTCATATAATGCGTGTCTAAGCGCATAACTTACTAAGCTTATTTTTTTCTGGCTTTTTCCCTTAATAAAAAAAACCCCGGGGCCCCGGGTTTTCCCCGGGGCCCCGGGGTGTGGAAAAAAAGAGCAAAAAAATACCCCGGGTTCATTTACCCCGGGGGGGGTTACGTACCCTACCCACAATAAGAGAACTTTTTGCATACTCCATCTATGCTTGCAAAGGCTACATTGTTCGTTATGTAACTGTCACTCTACAGAATGTAAGTGCCATCGTAGATTGCACGTCCTAAGATACCATGGCTTTTTTGAAGTAGCTTTTGTGTCGCATATGCAGTTAATAGAGTCATTAATACACAAAAAAATACTAACATCTTGATTTTTTTTTAAAGATATGTTTTTGGCGATTTTTTGTTTTATCTTTGAGTGATCCCCAGTCAGAGGCGGATAAATGTATGGGCGCTTTGGGCGCTGGCCGAAGACCCCCGCATAAATAAAGGGCCCCAAAAAAATAATAAATTGTAGTATATTAACAACGAATACATGTAAAATCAGCAAGAAATCGAACAAAGCAATGCACACTTATTTTGATACAACTTTCATTACACAGATTTATCTATATAAAAGTCTATAGATAAATCATATTAAACTTGTGTAGATAAAAAGATTTTTCACACGCATTCCGACTCTTGTACGTGCTGCTAGCATATAAAGGCAACATTGTATGCTTAACTTTGCATAAAGTTTTTTTTATATTTTTTAAAAAGGAAAAAATGACATTAAAAAACATTTTTATATAGAAAAAACCATATACGAGCATTAACAAAAATGTATTCAAAATGCAAATCAAAAACTTTTACTTATAGTATGTACTAACAAATGCATACAGATTTAAAGCTTGTGAAGGTTTTGCAGTACCAGTTTTGGTTCTGTTACATCTATTTAAATGTATTCTGTTTTGTAGAAAGCCCGGGTTTTTAGAGCTGAACATCTTTATGTTATTTTATTGTGTTCTTCTAGGTTTTTCGGCCTTTTTGTGTTGATTTTGGTGTTTGGTAGTTTGCCTTGTAAAGCGATATAATTCGCATTGATAGATTTTTTAATGCATCAAACAGTGACGTTAGCAGTAAATAGCACGGAGACTTTTTCACAAGTTGATTTGGCTGCAAATAGTTTTTGCCATTTTACCTGCACCGTAATTATCTAAAGAAGGATTACTGTCTATCTTAAAAACATTATCCATTGTTTGTAATTTATATAATTATTTTATTGTATAGTTTCGTTGAGTAGTTTATAAACTTAATTAAACCGCAATACTGTAGTACACATTTTTTTTATAACTTCTACTGGGACTTAGTGTAACAAAGACTTCGATTTAAGATGTGCGCTTACCAATGCATGGGTTAATATATTAAAAACATACACAAAAACTGAACAAAATATAGATTGATGTACTTTCTAACCAACTACAACTAGAAAAACCTAGCGACACAACCATTTGCAAAATTATGCAAAGCCCATGATTAAGGAGGCAAGTGTGTGTATTGTCTGATACAAACCCAAGGCGCTACTGATGTCCGCAAAACTATATATACCATAGAAATGGATATTTTTTTTTATAGCAAAACTTGCAAAAAACACATTCAATTGCGAAAAAAAAATATTTTTCGCAAATGAAATTTATTGATTTTAGTATTGGAATTTTTTCGAAACAGATTTATATGACTTGTCTAAGCTTTTGACAGCCTAGTGTATGTATCATAATACAGGTTTTTTGTCATAAATCGGTTCATGGATTTATAAAAAAAAAACTGGATAAGCAAAAAATACAAATTACCTATAAGACGTCTGGCAAAATTTAACGCTTACATTTTTGTGAAATAAAAAATTGCGCTAGGGGCCTTATCTTCCTAGATTCGGTTCTGCCTTTTAGTAAAGGGCTTACCTCAAGTATAATAAAAAAACGTGGTATTTTACAAAAGGTACAAACTTTGACTAGTGGTTTGTACATTGTTAGGGTTAAGGTTTTGTATGCACTGTATGCTTTACATACGGAAATTTAAGTTCGTTCGTATATTATATAATCTATAGAAAATCAAACGTTTTTTTTATAACACAGATTTGCAAAACCCTTAGCGTTGTAAAATGTATTAAGATGCATTTTGTGCGTTTTTTTAATAACTCAAAAAGGGTTTTTATAAAGTAAAACCTGTTTTTTTTCTATATAGAAGAAAAAATAATATTAATATGAGTATTTGTAGTTTTATCAAAATTTGCAAAATATTAATCTTTGCTGCTTTTATCTCAGCGGTTTTTTTTTACACGTAGAAGCTTTGAATTACGTGGAGGATAAGTTCCTTTAAGTCAAAATTTTATAAAAAATAAAAAATTTGTATGCACAAATGACATTGTACGTATTGCCTGCGTATATTTTTTATATCCGTTTTTAATGTCATTTTTATAAACTAGCTTTTTTTATGTTTCGTGTACTAATATGCTAGATAAATCGACAACAGCTGAACAAAAAAAAAACAACTTAAATAACCAAAATGGATAATTGCGATATTGTCGGTGCTTTTTATACCTGCCATTTTCTGTAAAACTCGTGACTTCAAGGCTATAATTTTTTTTTTTACTTTCACATAGTAAATTGAAAGAGTGAACTAAAAATCTTTCGCAAATTGAAACTGTAAGTTTATACTGCAAAACCTTTGCAAATGCCTTTGACGAGCGCAAAATGCACACATACTTTAGATTGCGCAGAAATTGTTGTTCAAATTTTGCTATAGCCGGACTTGCAGGATAATCCACGATGTCCTTGTTTAATAAAAACCATTTGGAGCCTGAGTTTTGTCAGTACAGCGTTCACCTCAAACCAAAAAAAACCTTATAATAGACCCAAACATTACTATTGAAAAAAAAAAATACGGGTGACAATACAAAAAATATAAGACGTAATGATCTAAAAAATAAATTAAAAACAAATTGGTACTCTTTTGCTGTTTGTATTTACGCACAACAAAATTCCACAAAATTGGGAACAATTGACTTATTAAATTTGCCAACAAAAAACTTAAAAGTAAAATTTTAATGCGTTCTTGTGCTTGACTTGACACATCGTCCCAAAAACCTGTACAATGTACGCAGAAAAAATTTTTTTGCAAATTGGCATTTTTATTTATATATTAATTTAGCCTTGCAATAGCTCTTATTTTACAGTCTATAGAAATAAAAAAAAATAACGAATGCAGCTCCTTGAATTCAGAACAAAATGCAACAAAAATTATAATTAATTTGCATTAAGTTGTTTTTATCAGTGTATTGAATACTTTTTCAGTACCAACTTCACTAGTAAAGCACATTTACATGTTAATTAACATACACAAGAACTAGTTTTTTGCGCAAAAAGACACAAATTAAACGTATTTATAACTTTAAAAATATTGTTATCAAAAATTACGTATACACTTTTCGTGAATACTGTCTAGTTTAAAAAGATAATACTAATCGTTTATAATCGCATTATAAAATAATAAAATAAAGAAACAAAGCAACTCGTACAATAAAACCACAATAAATATATTATCCGGGTTTACTTTAAAATCCTTTTCACTAAGGGTCAGATTTTTTCAAGTTATCTTTTTTTAGTGTAATATGATCGAGCCCGTAAAATGCAAGACAAAACGCTTCTAACTTCTAAAAACCTTTTAATTACAGAAAAAAAACAAATGCCGAGCTTATACCCACCATAAATACTATTTGTGCAACAATATCACCTTATTATAAGAAGCCAGCTTTTGCAAACTTATCTCAAAAATATGCTGAAAACATGCAACACCCAGTGAATTAGTTGTAAATTTAGCAAGAAATTGTACAAGAAAAAAATGCAAATTCGGCGCCTCTTGGTAAATAACGGTTACAAGCAAGAAACTAAAACGTTGGCAGTTAATGTATGAGCAAAAAAAAATTGCTGCGTTATGCGAATGAACCCTTGAAACTCAAGATATAATTAAATGTTGCTGTTATAAGAAACGCACCTCGCAAGTCAAAAAGAACGGGTCTCAAAAAAACATAAAGAATTCACGTTCGAGTGAGGTTCAATTTACTTGCACAAAACAAAGTTTATACAGCGTTACAAGACGATATATGGTAGGTTGCAATGTATGTACAAAAAACCCGATTCAGAATTTAAAATCGAGCAAACGCACTAAAAGAATGGATCCACTGCACAAACAATGAAAATTTTGTAGATATTTAGCCGAACAAACTAATATAAGTAGTACCGAAAAACACTCGTTGAACAAAAAAACGTTAAGTTTACTTTATTTTTTAATTTCAAAGCTCGGTTATACGGAAAACACATAGTTTAATATAAATATATGAATAAGAAACTTTACAATGCAGTTTAATTAAACAAATTTCTATCTCATAAATATAAAAAAAGATAATGAAAACTGTATCACCAAAATTTTAGATAAACCAATAGATGTGCTTTTTAAAAAGTCAACGAATATTCAGAGAAGAAAATTTAAAAAAATTTTGCTACTAAGCCCAATGAAAAAAAATCCGAAAAACTACTTTTGCGTTCAAATAATATTAGAATTATGTAAACATGCCACTGATCCTAACAATTAATATTTAACCGTCGTGAAGGTTTGTTAGACTATAATAAATGCATCAAATCTAAGATCAGTATCAAGTAACAAAGCTGCCATAAGCGCCACCGGATGTCGCTATCCAGGCCATCTACAAAGAGTACATCACGTGACATGCTTTGTCAGATAATGTTCAATTGCGCGGATACAAGTGAAATAATAGTTTAAATTTGCTTTTCGTATGTAAATTATCAAGAATAATCTTAACAGCTGTATTTAATTAAAAAGAATTTGTACGTATTACTTACTTATCGCGGCGCAAATTACAAGCAGAAACGAGATGGGGAAACTGGAGGAATTTAATTTTGTGGATTATGATAAAAAAGTGGTGCATTACAAGAAAATTAATATTTTTAAGACAGGATGATAAAATAGTCATATATTTTACAAAAGTGAAACCACTACTAAAGTTTAAATTGTTGTCAAATACAAATAAGTCCTAATTATAATATATCAAACTTTTGCGTGTATTGTGACTATTGGTAGGCAATTTACTTAAATCTACTATTTTACTGCAAAAAAATTAAAACGGAAAAATACAATGCTACCGCAGGAACTATTCTAAGAGAAAACCCTAGTTTTTTCTAGTAGAATCGTCAACTATTTTACTTGCACAAATATATTGAAATGTTTTAATGTGCCATCAACCTCGGAATCGTTATACGATCATTTAGAACATAAATATATATTTTTAGTAACCGACGAAAAAGAAAAATAATTATACTTTGTCAGTGTTTTTGGGTTTTATTTATAGATAAAAACGCAAAAAATCAAATAAAAAATTTTTTCAATTATCTTTTTTATAAAAGTTATTACACCGTATCTCAATATAAATTTTATACCATTAAGGTTTACTATGTAGGTATACGACCATAACCAATCACAAAGCTTCATTTTTTTTTTTGGCATTAATATACAAGCTTATAAAGCCAGAAAGTGCATTTGAACATACGCAGTGGTACAAAAATATATTTTTTATACAATATTTGTAATCCATATGGAGTTTAAGTACATATTGTGTATGTTTTTTATGTGTTCACATTACTTGACTGCCTTACATCAACATTTCACTTTTGCGTAAAATATGCATTTTTTACGTAGTTGTTTGCAGTGGTACATGATTATTTTTATAGTTGTAGGTATAGGTTTTTGATGTAACCGTTAAAGCTAGAAATATATAAATGTACTTATAAATAATATTTAAACTGCGCTTATGAGTTTTAAAAACTGTTTTGAGATCTATATGTTTAAAACGTGAATTATTTCGGGCATTTTTTTTCATTTTGTTGTTGCGGTGTATTTTGCAAATATACATTTTTTTTTGTTATAAAAGCACACATCGAGTCAAGCACAACAAAGTTAATTTTTTTACACCAAAAAACATACAAAAATCGTTCTTGTCTGGATTTATAAACGAAAATTAATATTTTTGTCTAATGCTTGTAATTATAGATTTGTTTTAATCTGTTATCGGTACTGAATTGCTATAAAATTAGACAAAAAAAGTTAACAAAATAAAAATGCACCGTATTCATGCGCTAAAAGGTACAAGTTTTCTTTATAAAAAAAATTTTGTTTTCATTGTTTGTGCGTGGTCAAAATCAGAAGCGTATCTGTAAGCAGAAGGCCCCAAGGCTCTTAGAAAAATAATGTTGCGCTTATATATAAAGTAAAAAAAAAGTTTTTTTGTTGGGCGGATAAATATCCGAAAAAATATATTTATAGGAAATTCGTATTTTTATATAGTTTTGATTAGATTTCCTTATTCAAAAAAATTTTATCGTTTGTTGTTCGAGTAGATTTATGCTAAACTATCTTTTTAAGTACGTCGTAGGTCCAGTTTCCACTGAACGTCTAATATACATTCTCATCGTTAAATATAAAAAACTTAAATTCGATATAATTTTTCTCCATTGGTTTGCACTATTATAATTTAGTAGGTAACAAAACACGTGTTGGCGTAGTAATTCTAGTGGCAAGTGTTATGGGACACAAATTGTTTTTTTAAAAAAGTTTTATATAAAGTTTACATATTTTAACGCAATTTTAATTTGAATCAATGTGGGGTTTCTTAAATATGAATGCTAGCCTCTAGACTTGACAACTTATAAATAGGCGCTGTTGCAGGTATATTTATAAACCTTTTGGGTATAAAAACATAATAATTAATAATAAAGAAACGGGAAATATTTTTTAATAACAAATTTATTATGCTTTGAGAAACAAGCATTTTTTTCGATGTAAAGGTGTAAAAAAAACATGATACTGTTGTTTAGATCGAAAAGCTTTTGCGCCGTTATACAGAAAAATAACCTTTTTACAAGTTTATTTGCGAAAAATGCCACGTAGCTATCGGTACCTGCTGAAAAAGTTTTACAGTTTTTTAAAAACTATGGGTTATTTTACCCTGCCACTTTATGACATGATTTTAGTCTACGAAAACCTTTTTTGCGATGTGTAACATAAATACACCAATAATCCGTTTTTGCAAGTCAGATACAGTGTAAAGTTTATGTTATAAAAGTTTTGCCTGTAGTCTTTGCGGTACAACTAAGTATACAATGCATATTTTTGCAGTGTTTTTACTGAAAATTATTAAAGATCAATTATATACGATTGCAATGTTTTCTGTCGTATAGGCGGGGTGTTTACGGGCTGCCTATTTCTAGGCAAAACAATTTATGCCAAAAGTACTATTATATTTAACTTAATTTTTCTGCTACATTTTTATCTGTTTTATGGCTTTAAATCTTTACTTATGTGATCGTGTGTTTTTCCTTGTAATGTTCGACAATATAATAATAGTACTTACGGCGCGTTCCTTTTTCTATTACTATAGCGAAAGATGCCCCTAAAAAAAGGTCAACAGTTTTACTATAGTAAAATTTTACTATCATAAATTTTCACTTTAGTGAATTTATACTAAAGTGATTTTTCAAAATAGTAAAAAAAAAAAATGTTCCACGCAGATGCATTTTCACTATAGTGAAAAAAAAATGTAGTATTTTTTTAATATATCATCAATTCACTATAGTAAAAATTCAATAGAATGAGCCACCATAGTGAATTGCCACTATAGTGATATTATACTTTAGTGATGTACTATTGTGAATTTCACTCAAGTGATTCACTAAAGTATTTCACAAATAATTTATAACTTAGTGATTCACTATAGTGTTTTTTTTTGCAAACAATTTGAAAAAATAAAAACTTAAAAAAATCACTATAGTACATCTTCGCTATATTGCAGTACTACAGTGAGTAGTACTTTACGCGCCTATAATCATTGATATCCCCATTCCCAGATTTTTATTAAATTGCGCAGAATCACGTGGTTGCTTTTAATTTGATCTTAGAAGCGTGAAAAAAACGATTTGATGCGTAGTCTATGCATCACGCGCTTTTTAAAAGTTTGGACAATATGTTTTGGGTTTCCTTGTGCAACAATATGTATGGAAATATAGAAGCAGATAAACAAAATAGTGAAGCTGGTAAAAACGGAAATAACCAAACGTATCGTCTTTGAACGTAACATCGACATTTTACAGCATACTAAGAATATATTTCAGCCGCTGAATATAAGAATTGTCAAAAAATATGTAGGACCGCAGTAAATTTTTACGAAGTATTTCATGTGTACTAGTATTTTATCGTTAATACTTATTTAAAAACTTAAAATGCTACTTTAGGCGCGTACTTTTTTGTATCGACTGTTCATCTTATTAGTTGGTATTTTTATAATAGTGTAATTTCTTTAGAAATAGTTCTAATTTTCTAGACAATTACTTTTCTAGAACTTTCTTTGTTTTCATGCTACTTATTAAAAGCATATTTTAAGTTGTTTTATGCATTTTTTGGTCAAATTTAAATATTATTGCAAAGTTATCTACTTTGATAACACTCAAAAAAAATATTTTTTTAGTGAAAAAAATGCTGTTAAATGCTATTTTTTTTGTAGCTGAAAACATTTATATTTAATGGCTGTTACATACACGTTTTGATAATGTCTGCCGTGTCGGATGACTGTATTAAAACACTTTCAAAAGATTTTTTTAGGGCAAAAAACTTCCACAAAAAAAAGTGGGTTAACCGTTAGTAATATATAGATGATTACAATTGATAAAAAAAAGTAACTCCATAATTGAAACAACACTTAGAAGTTATAAAAACTGTTTTGTTAGCTTTGCTTACAGTAAAAAGGTATATACCACTTCCCCATTATACAAACTTCAAAAAAATTAATAAGGAAAGGCGTTAGCGTTAGAAAAAGGCTTGTTATTTTGCGCGGTATTTTGACCTTGTGTTATCATTATATTTGTGTAAATAATAACGGTTTTACTTGCTTAAATTACAAAGCCATGCCACATTTGTTTACACCTAACATTGCCATTTTTTTCTTATTTATATTTTTTTTATACTACAAAATAAAAGTATGTAAAATATTTGTTACCTATATGTAGTTTCTTATTGTTGTTGCCTTTTTGTAAAATCCGTAAAAATAATCGTTAATGCAGACTTTTTTGGTATAAACCGACATTTTGTTTTGTTCCTAAAGTAATATACAAACTTACTCTTAACTTTGTGCTTTGTTTCTTATGCTCGGTAAAATGCCAATTACCGTACTAAAACACTTTTCGGGTATACAGAATAATTCAGTAGACTAGAAAATAAAATGTGTTTAAAAATAATAAAAATAGAAAAAAAACGGGTAAGTTTTTGCCTTACTGCAACTTTTTTAGTATATTTTAGTTTTGGAATGTTTTGTTTAAAACTTCTATAGTAATTATAAAAAAACGACACAAAAAAAGAATAAAATTGCTAGTCGAACATGAATACACAGTGCAGTCGACGGAAAAAGTTCAATAGTTTTATTAACGTGCATTTCGGATATAGAAAATTGTGAGATGATATTATCAAAGAACTTGGTGCTAAAATATTTAATACTAATGATTAGTAAATTTAGTATTTGCGTCTGGCTTTCTTGCATAAATATATGATCGTGGCAGTTGTTCATGCTTTTTCAGACGCGTAAATTTCTGTATGCCGAAAAATTGGGTTAAAAGATAATATGCACACTGAAAAAGAGGGTTCACGGCCATAGTAAAGTTCATAAGTAAGTTTACAAGTAAGGTAAGTTAATCACAAATCATCACAAGCGGTATGACCTTAGCGGTGAATACAATGCCTAGCATTAAAACGAATAATTTAATTACAAAACGTGCTTTTTACAGTGCCGGTTGCAACTGAAATTTGTAAATCTAGGTTAACTTTGCATTTCTATTTTTTTACAGCAATTTTTCGTTTTGCAATGTTGCTATTGCACTGCAAATGTTTTTTTTTTGGCAAAATGTTAGAGTGTTTCCCCATTTTTTTGTCTGCAGCGGTTTTGTCTTAACTACAGTATGTCACCTTGGTACTTTTTTTTAGCTTATTGGCATTTTCATAGTATATATGAATTTAGAAATGTGACCGTAGCATATACGTAGTAATAAAATATTCATTAGAGAATTTATTTAACAGAAAAAAAAACAATTGTTTGTGTGAAAAAAACATGCGGACGTTATAGGTAAAAATTTTCATTGCAGATTATCTACGCCCATACGTTTCATTAGGACTTTGATAATAAATGATGGAACACCAAATACTGTATTATGGATTTTAGATTATGTATTTGCAAAACAAATAAGATATTTATCGTCTATCTTACACAGCTAAAAAGATTAAAGTAATAATTTTTGGTAGTGCTAGTTAGCAATTTTTCACAATACAAAAAAAAAACACTTGAGCACTATTTTTATTGTATCATATATTGTTACTATCAGAATGCTGCAAATACAATATTTTACAACTTAACATAAAATAAATACGATGTGCAAAATTTCGGTTAACTGTAGCTGTTTTTTTAGTTTACTGCCAAAAACTTCGAGTCACTTAAAAACAATTTTTTATCATGTTTCGTTTCGAACAAACAAGAGATCTGACTTAGTATTTAATCAAATATTCTTTTTTTTTTGCACAAAACAGTTACTAAAATTATGATAATAAGTTTTCAGGATTTTTAGGTATGTTTAATAAGATACTTTTATTTTTTAATTATGCATATGCAACAACTCTATGTGTAAAACTGTTAACGTTACATATGATAGCTTATATAACATACGCAGTATAAGTTTCGCATAAACATTGTCATGATCGCTTTTTATTTTTACTACAACTTTGTTATTACTATCCAGATGTGTAATAATAACAACCCTTTTTAATATGATTGGGCAGTTATCTACAAAAAACTATACATAAAATATAGTTGTACTCTGAAAAGCTACCCTTTTGCTTATTTTTTTATAATATTATAATATTACACATTTTAAAAATAAAAAATCAAAAATATATTACATTTGCACGCCAAAAACTAGATTTTTGCTGCTATTAGCCAAAATCTTCAAATTTTTTTTTTACTTTGTGTCTTTAATTAAAGATACAAATTCTAAATACAATAGACCCATGTTCTATCTTTTATATAGATAAAACGTATTTTGCAAACAGGAATACCAGATGCAAAGCTTGCCGGTGTTGCTTTCTACTATATTTGTATAAATTGAACAATTAATTCATTTTTAAAGTATTACAAAACACAACTAATTTGGTTTTTTTTATTAACGTATCGCTTTTTTGCAAGATACATGATGTCGATAGCGTTGTTTTGTTAGAAATACACACGAGTGTCTTTTGCCCGTATTTACACAGATTTGCTAAGAAAACATCCAGTAATATCTTGCAACTCTATGATACATTTTTTAAGTAAAAGTCAGCACTTTTATTAGCTGCTATACATTCTGTATAGAATTTTAAAGGTAATTAAAAACTATAATCTAAAGCAACAGTTATATTTTGAAAAGCGCAGGCAATAATTTAATAGCTAGCAAACAGAAACAATATTACCTAACGTGCCATTACATACAAATGCATTTGCAATGCCAATTTTTGCAATTTTTACTTTTTAAATAACGCAAAAAAACGGATCAAAAATAAAGAGCCAACATAGCAACTTTTTAAATTGAAAAAAAATGTTGTTATTCAACAAAAAAAATTATACTTTGTAGCTTCCAAATTATACAGAAAAATACAGTATGGCTCAACAAATCACAAATTGTAATATTTCAGTATATTTTAATTCAAAAACAAGTATTCAAGCAGTGCGCTTATTCAAATGCACTGACGCAATATGCGTTTTTTATCCAGTCCAAAAATTTTACGAATGATTATTGTGTTTTTTAGATACGGGCATGTGTATAATATGACAATTTATTTGTAATGCTCTTCTAAAACTATTCTTTTACATTTTGTACGCAGCCTCTACGCGTATTCATTGCATGAATGTATAAAAGTATTATATATTTTTATATAACGTATACTTGTACATAACTTCATGTTTTTATACGCACTGCGTTTGTTGCAATTTACATCAATTAGCATGTAGTACAGTCTCATGATATTACAAAATTAGTTGAATCGCGTTTATCAGTTATAGCGATAGTTTTTTTATACAATATAATATTATATTACTACCTGATTATATTTAAATCTTTAGACTTTTTGCAAATTAAAAAAATACAAAAGTTTACATATGATTGGGGTTGACAGACATATTTTTTTTTTCTTTGGTTTATATATATAAAATAAATAAAAAATAATGCTAATGTTAATGTTACAATTTACAACAAATTCTATTATTTGCAGGAATTTGCAATATAAGTTCTATAAAACTACAATTTTACAAAATTTCTGTTGAAATTTATAACCTCAGTTATTTGTTTTTAATAATTAAATGATCTACCCTATACAATTGGAAATAAAAACGATTTTTTTTAGGCACGAAAAATACTTTATTTTCTTTATAACTGCAAATTATTTCTTTTTTATGTAATAAATATTTTTAGTATGACTATTTTAGGTGGCGCTATATTTTTTCATTTATTTTTGCAGAAAAGATTACATAATCGCATTTTAACTAAAAAATATAAGAAGCATGGACATCTTACTAAAACTACTATCACTAAGTGACAATAAAAGTTGTCTTATAATATTTTATCAAACGCGCATTTAAAACTAACAAAAGACTACTATTAATATATTTTAAACATATATGGTCAAAGTTTTGTAAAGTGTTTGTGGAGCGCGCAGATCGGCCCATGCAAGAACGAAACCTAAAGACAAAGAATAAAAATTTGCTTGTAAGAGTATTTAATTACAAAAGCTAAAAGTGAAAAATACTACTTTTAAAAAAATTTAATGTACAAAAAACATAGTTTAAAAAGATCCAAAAACAAAAATCGAATTATTTTTTAACAAATTATATCTTGACTTTGAGATTATATTTTTTTTGCATAGAGAAACAACGAAAAAAAAAGAAGTAGCAACAGTTTTTCCTCTTATCATTTAGCTTTTTATAAAAATTCCGTGCCTTTTGCGATGAATCTGTATATTAACGGTATTCCGTTAATGCGCGCCGCAATGTGCAACGTAGAAATGTAAATCAAATTTAGTTTTTTTATCTTTGATTAAAATTTATGCTTATAGACATTATTGTTTTACTCAAAAACATAAATTAGTATTTCGTGCGCATAACGAACGAAAAAAAAAATTGTAAAGCCATCTTTCCTAGCAATTTTTATTTTTGTAAATTCGAAATGTCATATATATGTAAAAACGATAAATTCATGCCAATATGCTACATTCCGAACAAAGTTATAACAAAATAGCCGTAAAAATGCAAATTGAAAAATTATTTGCATAAACTTGAGTTCATTTTATATAAAGTTATAAAAAAAATTGTGCGTGCAGTATTTATTTGGGCTGTTTGAACTTTTTAAAAAATTACTTATATCCATTGTGTTTTGAGCAAAATATTATTTTACTAGATTTACTACAATCGCACAATTCCCGTGCACCCCAAGCTTCATGATCCATTGTTTTTTTTTTTTTGTTTTGCTGATAAAAGGGCTATATACCAAGTTCAAATTATACCAATATATAAAAAAAATCAAAACTACCGAGACAGCCGTATTTTTTATTATTTAACAGTTGATTTTTATATTTACAGTTATTATATAAAAAATATCAGGGTATGTAATTTTCTTAAATTCAAAAATATATTTACTAGTATGTATTGAAAACTAAACATAAAAATAAATTCGGTTTTAGAAAAAAAATTTAATTTAGGCACGAAAGTTACTTAAACAAATATTAGTATTAATCCTATGCTGTAACTTGTTGCATTAAAAAATGATTTATATGGTTTATATTTTATTTCTTTTACTCTAAAATATATCGATTTTAACATTATTTTTTTTATATACGTCAAATAAATCATACGTTATTTAACTATACAAATAACGTAATTTTGCTTTTAATTGTAGTTTTGTTCATTCTTTAAAATTTTATATAGGCAAAAGAGCATATACGGGTATTAATTTGTAAATACAACTTTCTCTTTTTTCTTTATTGGATTTTTTACTTTGTAGATGTTTTTGTTATTATTTAAAACCTCTAAATTTTTTATGATATTTTTTTTATGCCGAATTCACAATTATAATTTTTCATGTATATTGGATGAATCGTCATTGACTTTCAGACCACTTAACATACATTTATATTTTTTGTTAGAATATTGAACGGCAATCTCTTATATATATATCGTAAATTGGTAATTGCGCTAATATTAAAGCATATGGAAAGATGTTATAATTATTTTATTTGTTGACTCATACACCGGGGCCGTAGCCAGAAAAATTGAAAGAGAGGGTAGTCTGTATCTGCGTAAAATACTTGTTAAAGTGTAAATTGTAATTGTACATCTACTTATTGTGTATTGTTGTAAAAATTGCGTGTATATTTTTTTACTTTAAAGTTTATTTACAAAAACATCTGCTTTTTACCCTTCCCACTTTCTTGCACTGAGACGCCAAATTTTTTTTCAGAAAAAGCGCCAGCCTTTCCATCTGCCTGTCCCCCCTGGCACCGCCTCTGTCATACACGACGTTTTCTTACAAAAAGGTCTTCGCATGCATAGGTGGATACAGGAAGATAGTAAATACCTATTAAATCTTATCGGATAATGCACTTAATGCCTGTGTAAATTTTCATCCAATACAGTCGTATATAACTTTTTTTTGCGCACTTGCGGGTTGTTAGAAATCAGTCATAAATCCTAATGCATCAAATTTAGGTGTATTTATGAAAATTGGAAAACCTCGAACAGACCGAGTGTCATACTACTTACCCATGAGCGTAAACCAAAACGCCTATCCATGGTATGCTGTGACGTTTTCGGACCTATGACATTCTCGGGCCTTTGTAATTTTCTGAAATTTCTAACAATAACTAAAAAAAAAACAAAAAAATAAAACTACATTAATTACAGTATTGTACTGCTTTTTACTCTAATATTCCATTGAAGTGTATCTGAGGCTGCTTTATTTTATAAAAAGCGGGGTTGTGTTTTATAAATGCCATAAAACACAAAAACAATAGTAAATACCATGAAAGGCTTATATACGCGTTATATGCATTAAATTTTAAAAATAAAATATTTACTGTAATTAACAATTTTTTTAGAGTCTTTGAAAACGGACATTTTCATTTACAATTAAAGATACCAGTATACACATGCATGATTACATGGATTAAAAATCGCATTTAACAGTTTTTTATATTGGTTTTTTATGTTTGAGACTTTCACTGTGTCCTAAAATCTCACTGTGAAATTTTCGGAATGTCAAAAATTTGTCAAAAGACTGTTCAATAAAAATGCTACATAAAAAACATCAAAACAAGTAGTAAAAATAAAAAGAAAAACCTGCTGTATAGCCATAAAAATGCTTAATTTATTTATCTTCGAAAATTAACATAAAAGTGAACGATAAAAAAAACAAAACATATATAGCGGTGTTCTTGAAATTGTCGAATTACGACCAAATAAGTTTGTCTGTTATATAGTACCGGCCGAGTAAAGTTTTTGTGGATATTTATAGTAATAAAAAAGAAAATTTGTTTGATTACAAAATGATTGAAAACACTAATTTAAAACAGTTAAAAACTACAAAAATATTAAAAAGCCACAGAATATACATAAGTATTAAGCTTAACCACAATGATTTATACAAAGTTAAGCATTTTAAGGTATATTATAGCAAGGCTACCGAAAAAAATGTGTTTTATATAGATGGCATATATCGGATTATCTTTTATAAAATACAGCCTTTGTATATATTTTTCTTTTTTGATCTTTGCCCTTATATGACTATATGTATTTCTAAAAAAATTCATTTGCAGTTTACAATAAATAAACGATTCTAACAAAAAATATGCAGATTCATATGCTATAAAACTGCAAATAATTTGTAATTTATGTACAGAGATTGACCGAAATGCAAGAAAAACTGATGAGGTTTTATTTTTTTTATATATTTGCGTATAAAAACTGAACATTTAATTGATGTAAACGGATGTGTTTTCCGTTAAAAATTTAAATTTTGTTATTGTTCATGTATTTGTCGATAAAAGAAACTTCTTAGTATTTAATGCGTGCAAACAGTACAAATTTATTCGAATGCCACCAACTTGTTTTATTGTTTTAGTTACATGTCAAGTAGGGATCGTAGTTTTTACTATACGGTAAAGTGCGATACTATAGTGTGTATAGTAAATATATAGTAAAATTACGTTAAATTGTATAGTTTTTACTATTGTTTGTATATTATGATATATTCTATTTTAAGATTACAATATTATTTTACCAGGATCTTTTGCTTTAGTATTCTGTATATTTTAACCAATATAAGGTTGACAGGGTTCTCCTAGCTATATGCAAAAAAATATACATGCTAAAACAGTAAAAAATGATACAAGATACATTTTTATAAACCATTGTCGTGTTTATTTTATGCTTGATACAAAATAATAGGCAAATCACATAAATATTAAAATAAACTACAATATAAAACAAAATAAATTTCTTTGTTTGACTAGCAAATACAGATGCAAGTACTATAACTAAATCTAATATGCTATCTTAGAAACTTTTAGATGCAAAAATTTTATGTTATATGCATTAAAGACAGTTAACGTAGCAAACTTAACGTAAATATAATTTATAAGGTTTTTTATACAAACTATTCAGCTCAACTGTAAAAATACTCGATTTCATGACAAAATTATACCGTATTGCTAGTCTAGCTTTCTATTCCATTTTTTACTTAGTAATAAAACAAATAAATTATTTTTAAATTATGTTCTGACAGCACAAAAAAAAAATGACAAAAAACGCAATTTGAATGTCAAAGATAATCCATTTTTAATTTTTTACATTTTTTTATATTTTGCGTATAGTCAAGGGTAACAAACTCCATATGTTTTACTATTTGGAAGTACCCATTCTTATCACTTTTAAGTCGTTTTTATATGTTACGCGCTTTTCATTTTGATTATTTTATAATTTAATAAGCTTTGTCTGCATTAATGTTTTGCAAGTTACAGCTTTTAAATGTCTATTTAAAATGTAAAAAATATATGAATTTTTTATATACTTTACAGTACACTATATGGTATAGTGTTAGTAAATGTATAGGTATCCCATACTTTACCGTATAGTGCAAATCACTAATATAAAGGTATAGATGTATGTTAAGCACTACGTTTTTTATAGCACTTTATTAATGGTATGTTAGTCAAAATGATCACAGGACAATAATTTATAAGAATATTATTGACATACCAAAATCAGCTTACCTTTATCAGAGAAAAGGTTTTTTTATTAGTTGTACTAAGAAGAGCCTAAAACTGAGCTTTTTACATTCAATTATTATACTTGTTTTAATTTTTTTTTGTTGTATATACAGTAGTGTGCGGGTTACTGGAACAATGTTA
>JAQFYM010003585.1:0-18179 GCA_034694785.1 Agrenia bidenticulata | reverse complement strand
GGACTTTAAACCATTGAGCCATACAGGCATGTTAAGTAATAAATGGTTGTATTGTATTGTTTTGTGCATAATTGTAAACCCAATTGAAGTTAAGAGGCAATGATGCCTCAACATATAGTAAAAAACATGTCGAAGTTATACTGTTTTATTTATATTTTTGACTATTCCTATATAAAAAATAAATAGAATTGTGACTTGTATACCAATGAACTCAAGCAACCAAATGATCACGATTTCATTCTATTATATGCTAATCAATTTGACATACAATGTCTAGAAATTTGATTGTGTTCAATTCAGACCGGCGCAAAGGCTGCATCACATTATTCTACATATTTTTAGTATCCGGATTAGTTAGGGAGTTAATTATTAGAACTTATCTGTTATTAAAAAAATAAATGGAATTACGGTGTTTAACTGTATCTTTACATAATGTACCACTAATTTATTTTGCAAGTTCGTAGGCTGATTTTTATGCCAGTAGTATGCGCAATACAATTTAAACAGGTTTATTTTTCATTTTTTTGCGCATTTACATAATTTTCAAACCTCGGTACATTTCTTTCATGGCAAAAAAAACTCTCCACTTGTAACTACTAAAAAAAAACGAAAGTACAATTTTAAAAGGTGTATCGCATCGCCATTTTACTGTTATTTGTCCTACTGTTGCTTAGCAATAGTTTTATACTAACATTACAATGCCGAATACGCGCACAATTTCAATTTCGCATAATGAACTGCATTTGCTACATGCATAAAAATTTTTGTCCACACAGTGAGGCGCATAGTACACGCCCATAGCATAAATCACCAATTTTACTCGTTCATCACTAATTCTTCGTATTTTTTAAAGTGCTTCATTTATGTCTATTTTTGCAGGGGTTCCAAAGTAAAAAAAATTAAAGTCAATCTTAGCGTCTGAAATAGCTTAGAGATTTATACCGTGTTTTTATAGTCTTTAAATTTGCAAAATACATAGTTGTTGCAAATTTAAATTCTTTTAGACACTATTTTTCATGTAATTTTAGAGCAAAGCAACTATTGCTGCATAAATACCGTAAATACACTGACTATTTGTAGCCAAAAAGTTGTAACCATGCGAACACAAAATTTACATGACAATTGGCAGTGTCTAACGATTTGAAAAATTTTGGAATTTTCTATAAAAGTATTAATGAATAAAAAAATTTACGCAAAAAAACTTTGTGTTAATTTGTGTATTATGTAAAGAGATTTTTGAGAGTATTTTATTTGCGTTTTTATAATATTATGGTGTAACAAAGCATTTAGTAATGTTTATTTGATATTATCATTACTATTTGTTACTAAGAAAAGCGTATCTAAGAATGTATACAATTAACTTGCGAAAAATTATCTGTACTTAAAAAATAGATGCAAACATTATACATAAAAAATCGGATCGCAAAATTGCTAAACATTGCTAATCAAATTTTAAATTAGCAATAAATTGTTAACGCATGTTTAGAAATAATAACGAAAGTTTTAAAGTATATTATAATTGCATAATATCTGCTTTAATCTGTAAAAAACTTTAAAGATCAAAATTATGTATAGTAAAAACGACAACAAATAAACGGTTCGTCCGGGTGGTCAAACACATTTTTTCGGCATACAGGTAATGACGGCAAACAGTTTTTATACTAATTTTTACAAAATGTTGCTTGTGCTGTAAACACATGTCATGACATGTTTCCACGTAGAACAGAGTTTTGGGCTAAATTATAATAAAACAGTTTTTTGGCATTAACTGTATGTCAATATACTGTTTTTGGCAAACAGGCCACGGCTGCAATTTCCTGTTTGTTATATACGAATAATTTTTATGTCAGGTTTTAAAGACGTTTTAAATACCTAAAAGATCACAATTACATAAAAACTAAGAAAATAACAAACAGGTATGCCGTTTACAGTTTAATACTTACCTTTTAGCTAACTTAAAGTATGTAATCGTGTTTTGCATATATATAGTAATTGTCATGTATTGATATTTATATTTAGTGTAATTTAATATTTTCTTGTAAAATATTTATGGTAAGAAAATATATTAACCCGGTATTCCACATTATATATTTTATGTTCGACCATTTTATACCACGTATATGCTATGATATAGGCTCCAAAAAACCAACGTAAGTAAGGCTTATCGGTCACGGAATACGTAAAAAATGTATTTATGTACGCACTAACTTTAAATACATACAATTGTAGTAAAGTAAAACCTTTGTTGTATGCGTATTACTCTATATTTATTTTGCGTTATACAAAATAATAATATATTGTTTTGTTTTTTGCTGTAAAAATAAAAAAATTACAATTATTAGTTTATCATGGTATTCTTGTTTATTAAATACTATATTATTTTCTAGCCATTTTTGTATTTTTCAAAACTTTTAAAGCAAGTCACAAGAGCAAATTCCTAGTCAAAATGTAAATTAAAACGATTGCATAATATTTATGTGCTTTTTCTATTACAAGGCAACAAAAAAGTTTGTTTGTCTCTGTATTAGAATAAAAAAAAGATTCATTACACAGAACTTGTATTTCTGCACCTACATTGTATTCTTTTACACTTACAACAGTTAATACATTTTTATTTGTATATTGGCAGAAAACGAAATTTATATATATATATTTTTTTTTGATCCAAAAGATCCAAAAATACTATCGTTAATGCATTAAGAACTTTTATAAGTATGTAAAACGTAAAACTATATCAAAGCATCTATAAAACGAAAATAAAATATTATAATACCCGAAATAATTATCTTTGCAAAGGATATAATTATAAACTTTGCAATTTTTTTTGGGTAATACATTTTCTAAAAAACGCTGTTAACTGTTTAAATTTACTATGCTGAAAACCGTGAAATTTGTACAGTAACTATATAGAAAACTTTTTACTACTTTTTGTTTTATTTACCGGTAATAAATATAAAAGTCGCTTAAGTAGATAGAAATTTAGTAAATACATGAGTTTTGCAATTCGGATTTGCAAATCATCAATCTATATTATTCTATATGTAATGGTGTTCAATGCCAATATTAAAAAAACAAAAGCTCTCGTGTTTTTTTTATATGTTTTTGGCAAAAAACTGCGATCCTATTTTATTTTTAATAAAAGTTTTGTAATTTTTTTCGCCGCATATCAAATAGTATACACTTTCCCATATAAACTTTTGTTTTTTGTTCCACTGACAAAAAAGGCCATTTTTTTAGACACAAAGACAATTTTTTATCTTTCTATTTAGTTCTAGTTCTGTTAGAAATTTATATGCATGTCGATGTTGTTCTTTACGTTTTATTACTCCGTTTTTTTCCATACAAAAAACTAATAGAATTGCTGCAAAACACTTAGATGATTACATAAAAAAATGTTTTTTTGCCGTAACTTATGAAATTTAAACAAGTAAGCGCAAAATATATATAAATCACCAGTTTCTGTCAATTAATTGAGCAACAACATAAACAAAATTAGTTCGCTAATATGCAAAAAAGAAAAAAAAAACATTATGGCTGTAAAAATACATAACAAATTTAATTTGCTTTTATTCTGAATAAAGAATCTAAAAAGACAGAAAAACTGCTAAATATGTTTTACAACACCTGAAGTTTGATACATTTTAGTTACCTACTACTAAATCACGGATGCTTTGAATGCTTAATAAGGCTAATTCAGCCAATTTTATTATTTATATTTTTACAGAACATTATAAATCTGGCTAATGGTGCGAATATGCTGCAATAGCATGTGCACGAAGTTATTTTGTTGTTTATCTACACATCAAATGTGTCTTTTTTACCCCCTTTTTACTTTCAAGATTACATAGAATTTTTAATTAGACTTTTTACTTATACATAAAAAATTTAAAAATGATTTTAATTATAATTTAGTACACTAAAATAGCATTTTTATGCATAGGAATAAGTTAATTAAACTTTTTTCTAAAAAACCAAAAATATTTTGTATGTGTCGAAAATTTTTCTTTTTTTTTATATTTCAACAGCACATACTTTTTTAGTGCAATCTAGTCATTTTACTTAAACGTCTTTTTTTGTATGCGCAAATCCTTTGCTGTTACATAATCAAAAATAATACCGAATTTTATGTTTTTAAAGCATTTTTAATATAAAAAATAAAGTAACGTCAAACTGATATTATGGTCGTGTAAATTGCGGCAAAAGCAACGAAAGACGTATACTGGCGTTTGGCGCGTAGTTGGATAAGGCTGCTGGCTGTTGAAATAATGTAGATTTCTTCTTAGGAGTCATTTGAAAGATACGTTATTTATTTATAAAATATTTTCTTTTATAGAAATATTAAAACCTTTAACACCAATCAAGTGATGTTTTATGTATTTCTTATCTGAATCCAATATCATACATAAAATGCACTTTTATTTATCTTTAACTACCAGTTAACTTTTCTCAAAATGTTAAACGCCCAATGCCTTTTCGTTTAAAGCCAAATGTCCAAACAAAAATTTTTGCCTGCGGCGCTATTCCGTTTTGCTGTGCGTATCTTATTGACGTCCCGCTTGTGTTAGTTTTTTCGCATACCAATACATGCGAATAGCAACGTCTGATTAGTAAGCTATGATTGGTTCAACTCGTTTTACGTGTTCTAATAGTATCTATGCCAAAACCTCCTCTGCGAACTCCTCTTAAACTGCGTAGAATGTCTCGGTATCATCTTATCATTGTCATCCCAGCGTTAAAAACATTCCCATATACAACTCCTTCGATTGTATCTTTTTGTCCAAACTCTACATTATTCTTAGACCTTTTTTTCATCGTTTTTACGGAACACATCTCTTTTTAAAAAGCCTTAGTTTTCTTATTAAATTTTCTATATTCATAAGCATATCGCTTCGTGTGTTCTTTGACCTTTTCCCAATTGATTATAACAACAGCATCATTAATTGACATCTCGATACCACGATGTATACTATTGTTGTAATTACTAACGACACCACTTAGTTTTTTACTTTTATTTGCTTTTTAAATCTATTAAGAGCACTTCGTATAGTACTGTTAGCTCGCTCGACGCGGCCATTACTCTGATGATAATATGGTGAAGTAAACTGGTGACTTACACCAACCGAATCTTTCCATCTGGATATTAACTCATTTGAAAATTCTTTTCCATTCTCCAACACTAACGTAACAAATATAAACGCCTTGTATATATCACTTATAAAGTTTGCTACTTTACTTGCTTCTACAGGCGATACAATTCTAGCGACATATTTACGGCAATCATAATCTATAGCCACTGCTATTGCTGCGTTTTCCGACATTATAACAAGATCACAGGCTAGCGTATCTCCTGGTTGTTCAACCACGCCAAATTCACATGTTTTACCAGTCTTCTGTAGCGTCTTTGATATTCTTTACAGTTTGACAAAATCTGCTGTAGCTTCGTTTTATTCAGGACATAATTATTTGCCCTAAAATCTTTTAAAGTTGACTTTCGATGATTTCGTTGTGCATGAAACTGCATTACATCAAGTATGAGTGTATGTTCGTCCGTGTCAGCTGCTATCCTTATGCTAGTTGTCATGCTTACATTTTAAACTTGGCAAGTCTCTTCTGTTTGAAGTATATGTGAGGGTAATCTGCTTAAGTATCAGATGGATTCATTCCTATACCGAATCTATATTCGATTTTAAAATTGAATTTTGTATGCCTGTTGTGCCATCTTTGCACTCACGGCGATCCAAATCCCTTTTGGATTTGATTTCTAAACTTGCCTTGTGATCAGTAACCAGTGTAAATTCCTTCTGGTTTAAAAAGTATCTACACTTTTACACACTACAGCGCTGCTTAAACTTCACTATCAGTTATACCATAATTTTTCGTAGCAGGCTAAAGACTCTTGCTTGCGAATATACACAGTAAGGACATAGCTTTAAAACTGTACCAGACTAATATCTGAGGCGTCAGTTTCTAAAATAAACTTATTTCCTAAGTTTCAGATGTATGGTTCTTCATCTTTACTCCATTTTTTCTTTATGTTATTAAAAGCGCAATCGGCTTTATCATTCCATTCATACTTTCTATCTTTTTCTAAAAGCAGGTAAGGTGGCTTAAAATGCTCAAGTGGCTTTTTCAATATTAATTTATCTTAAAATTGCACATACCAATAAATATTTATAGTTTTCTTCAGTCGCGGTTACTTGAAAATCTATTATTCCTTGTGTCCTTTTCAATTTTGGTTTAATTCTATTATAGCTTATTAAAAAGCCAAGAAACTCGAAAGTTTGTGTACAACTGATTCGTTTATCTAGGATGTATTGCAAATATATTATTTGTTAATCTCTCTTCAATCTTGGCAGTATTGGCAGCTAATTCTATTTTAGTTCGTCAAAAATTAAAATGTCATCTGTATATACTACACAAATACGATATTTATATAATCTTTTGATACAAAATCCAAGCCTCGCTAAAAAATTGCCAGTGAATTCTTATATACTGTGGCATCATTCTAAACTGCATTAGTTTGCTGCCTGTGTAAAATACTGTTTTGAGTCTTATCAATACTTCTGATGAAAATATTATAAAACTTCAATGTAAGGTCGAGGAAATAAAATATCTTTAATCCTTCAATGTAGTTAATAATTCAAAATTCCTTGGTATTTCGAATTCATCTAAAGTAACTATATCATTTAGTCTTCGAAAATCTACTGTGAACCATATAAGGCCATTTGATTGTCGTATGAAAACAACTGGATTAAGCTATCTTAAATATGAGTTTTCAATGATACCTCTGCTTTCAAAATTCTTACATAACTTGTCAAAGTCTCTTTTATCCTTTTAAACTTTGTAGGCCTCGACCAGCTACACAGTCCCTTATTATCTGTATATCTCACAAAAAACCGATATTAGAGCAACATCATCTACCTTTCCAGTTGTAGACTGGCCAATTAAAATCTCTTTTGAATTCATGTTCTTTATAATGTAAAATTTATCTGCACAAACCTTGCCTTTTTATTCGGCTTATACTGTATGTAATTATCTACCTTCATGATATTACCATCCGTCAGTCTGAATTCCCTTTTTTCGTTTTCAATCTTAACATCTGGGAAATGGCTTAAAGTGTAAAAAATTTACAATATGTTTAAGAATCCACTATCAAAAAAGCACGTATAGTGATGTTATTTTTATGTATGTAATACATGTTTAAGTCTTGCTATTCCAATTTTTTGTACTGTAAGACTTCTTTTTGTTTATGCCTCGGTTGCATAATGTCGCTTACCTTTACAATTGCAGCATACTAGGTTTGTCATTTCGACTCTCTTGAACTTTAAATGTGTTGACCTTCACCATTGCAACTTGACTTGTTCCTACTTACTCATCTTTGTGCATCTTCTCCCATCTCTAAAAACTACACTGAATCACCTCAACTGTTATACTTAGACTGTATAGCAGCATATCGATATGCTGAGGGAGCCGGCAAGTTCTTGCAAACATTTTAGAAAGTATTTCTTCAATTCTTTTGAACTTGCACCATTCACTCATTCTTCTTATAGACTGGGACCATTTTCATCCTTAAAACGTCTCTGCTGGTCTAGGCATTCTCCAGTGCATTAATCCAATAGCATCTGCTTCTAAGCTGACCATTTATTCGAAAGCGCCAGATAATTCCTATATCAACGTACTAATCCTACATATCTCAGGTACCCCTGTACGCAACAATTTTCATTCTTGACCCTTATTTCTTTCTCCTGAAATCTTTCTTCATTTTCCATTAAAAACATGATTTTCTTGACGTCCTTTTCTTTCATTCCTTTTTTAAGGATTGCCTTTGTAAGATGGGTACTTGAGTCTACATTTTGGCTTCGCACTTTTTCACTCGTGCGTTCATTCTTCGACTCTGGTTCTCCACGTTTAACATCGTCTGGTCTCTTTGGTCTAGGGTTGGATAAGGCTGCTGGCTTTTGGGATAATGTTAATTTCTTCTTAGGAGTCATTTATAAGATACGTTATTTATTTATAAAATATTTTTTTTTTTTAAATATTAAAACCTTAATAACAAAATCAGGTGATGTTCTATGTATTTCTTATCTGAATGCAATATTATACATAAATTGCTTAATAGTTATCTATAACTACCAGTAAACTTTTCTCAAAATGTTTAACGCTCAATGCCTTACCGTTTACCGCCAAATGCGCAAAAATTTTTGCCTGCGGCGCTATGTCGAAGGGCTTTGCAAATCTCATTGACGCCTTCGCTGTGCTAGCTTATTCGCATAGCAATACATGTAAATAACAACGTCTGATTAGTATGCTTTGATTGGTTGCACTTGTTTAACGTGTTCTCGTAGTATCTAGAACACACCCCGCATTTTTTTTTCTTTCTTAATTTTCAGTTTGTAAAAAAAATGGGGTGTGATTGCATTTACTTATTTTTTTTGGACGCGAACTGCTTATTAATTGACTTAAAAATAACAGTCTGGACATTTTTATAGTTTTTGGTTTTTTTTTTTTTGCTTACATAAAGGTTTCAGACTAAAATTTACAAAATAAATCTTGTTATCTTTTAATGTAAATACAAAGTTTAAGCAAAAAAAAAACATATGAGTTGACGACCGTAAAATATTTAATACAGTTTCCGTTTCTACGTCACCTCAATGCCTTTGATCATCTTTTTTTTAAATTAACATATAAAAACACGAAAAAATAAGTAAGCTTATACTTTTTACTAAATATGAATAAATATGCTGTAATTTACAGGTGAAGCTTATATTTGTTTTTTTTTATTTTTGTGTATAACTTTTGTTGTGCATTATGCTATAATTTTGCACGGTATACAAATACCGGGTTAAAAATGTTGGATATGTATAGTTGGTGCAAATACAACATCAAATTTTTAGTTATATAAACGGACTATTTTTTTAGCTTGTTACATTAATAAAAACTGTGCATTGCAGTCAGCAAGTTGCAAAGAGGTTTGTAAATTTTTAGTTTATTCTGTTTTAAAATACATGTAAACTTTTTCTTTGCTGAATTCTAGGGGTCATACTTTTCTTAAGATACACCTGTTTATTGTATGCTTAATGACATTGGTGTTTCTGTTCATTACCTCATACTAATACACTACTACATATGAGACATAAGCAAAGGTTCTTCTAAAGCTAACTGTCGGGTAAATGATGGTCTTCGCTGTATAATTATAACATTTTTGTGTCAAAGCACGTAAAAATAAAGCGCCATATAATACTTCGGCTGGTGATGCTATGATTCCTCTATAGGATATTTCTTAACATATTCGCTGTAAACAAACAAACCGCTTTTTTATTATACTCCGCGTTTTAATTTTAAAACAGCCTTGTTAATTTACCAATAGGGTAAATACAATTGTCTCAAAGAATAAAAAACATAAATGTAACTGAAAAACTCGGCCAGTTACTTTAAACCACTTAAATGCATTTTTGTATTTCCAACAAAATAAAAGTGTCAATAATAAAAAAAGAAATGCATGAACCTTTCCTGTAAGCTTAAAATGTGTTTTTTTTTATCTTTACTTCCACATGTGTAAAAAATAAACGAATACAATTTTTTTTTAATAAGAATAATTTTCCAGCTATTTTTTGTATGCAACATACATTAATTGCATATACTTAAAAGTAAAAAAGCTACATAAATCACACATATTTAGTAAAAGTAGCCAATATATCGCTTTCGCATACTGTAAAATTTTTTGACCCTCTGTTATCGGTAAGTGTTTGCTACAATGCTATACTTAAATCATTCAATGTCATTTGTACGATGTTTGCACAGTTTATTTGCTTTCTGCCGGGTTTTTTATATAATAAACTAAAAATGCAAACAAGAAAAAAAAAATACAGTTTGTTTATATCCCTATACCTACTTTAAAAGTTTTTGTTGTCAGCGATTTGCAAATTCAGACATGAATTGTAAAATATTTTATATAATATATATCGAAATCTAGCTTTTTCATAAAGATATTCAAATTTATTTTACGGGTAATCTATATAATCAGGCTTCGTTATAAATGCTTGGATATTTTTCTAGGTCAAAAATGCTTTTTTTTACGACCCTGTAGAAATTAGTTCAGGCGGTAAATACAAATCCTACTACTCTCAATTGCCTGTAAAAAATACATATTTACGGGCATAAGCTAATCAAAATCTATTTTTTTGCCATTTTTTATTTTATTGAATTTTTTATTGATACCGTTTATAGCTTTAAAAACAAAAAAATCTATTATCGCTAGTAAATAATTACGAACAGCATCTACATTCAAGGCATGTGTCCTAGCGAGGCATGGATATGCAGGGTAATTGTTTTATATATGATGCTAATGTAATCCGCTAAAAATTATTTAGACACTAAACATGTTGTCTAAAGTGCTTTTATTATGATGTAATTTTGTACGCTTAACTTGACTTGTATTGTATAGCAAGCGCATGGTTACAACAAAAAGATTATATGTTACTTGGATATGTAGATTTTCGTGTTTACATGCTGCTTAATCAATTGAAATGCCATTACAGATAAAAAAAGATTTTCCTAAGACCCTTGCAATTTTTTACTTTTTTTTGTTGTTTTATTACACAGATTAAAAATTTGCTCACTATATACAATATATAGCTCGATATTACTTTTCACAAGGGATTTTTTAGATTGATCGCTCTAGATCCTTAACTCTATTGCGATATTATTTGGATTCCATATCCATGTTCTAGTATGCCATTTAAGCAAGGAAACAGCTCCGGAGAAAAATGTAGTTTGAGCTTATAATGGTATTAAGAATTTTTTTAATTGCTCGTTACTAAGATTTTTAAATTCAAGCTTTTTTATTGCATAAATCTGCAATGCAAACGTGAATATTTAGCATAGACGTTTCTATATGCCGTATTTGACATTTTTATATGGAAATATCTTTGTGGACTTTCCATCTGACAAATAAAAAGTTTTTACTACAATGCTTACAATTTTAAATAAATCTTTTTTTCTTTGACATATTCCACTATGCATTGATTATTCCACCCCCTTCTTGTACGAGTATTACTGTGGAGTTTTACAATTATAACATTAATGTCAAAACACTGCTTTTAGTGTATACTTATATATTATACAAATAAGAATGAATAACTGCAGTTCTTCAAAGAACTTAGTTTATTTCATGTTTTTTTCTAACATGTATTCTATTGCATTGCTCTTTTCAAGTATAATCTACCTACTTTGTTGTCTCGTCGTTAATACGTTTTTTTTGTATATTTTCACATGTCCACGTGTTTTTACAGTATTTGTATATGCGGAGCTATATAAACACGAAAAACTAAAACAAATTTATAACATGTTTTTAAATACGTATAATACATTGTAGACTTTGTTTGCATCTAAAACTGTTTTCATATCCTTAATGTACGTGTTCATAGACGCTCTTGTAGATTTTTTATAAGTTTCTTTGTATAAAGAAACGATAATACTAACGTAAAAGTATTCTTTTTCCGGCTGGTTTCTGTGACGCAGTTTATACTTTAGATTTTTTGATACCGAGACTACATTCCAATTTTAAAATTTAAAAGGGTCATATAAAAGCAACTATGATAGATGATATGTGCAGTGGCGTAGCCAGAAATTTTTTGTGCCCAGGGCTAGTCAGTGTTTTTTATATATGATGGCCTAAAAACTTAATTTTTATCGTAAAAAATCTTAATTATTTTTTTTGAAATTTTTTATGATAATTATTTTTTATTTTAGATTTTTTATCAAAAATATCTCTGCACAAAAAAAGACCGCCTTAAATTCTGGCGCTGTTTTTTACAAAAGGGGGCTTGACCCCTCCCCCCCCCCCCCCCCCCTACTCACCCTCCCCCCCTTCCTACGCCACTAGATATGTGTGAGATCATTGATGATTTAAACTTACTACCTTTAAGTCCTGATAATAACCACAGGTAGAATAAAATGCTTCCTACCATATATAGACCGATTATTGTCCTGATAAGTACAACAACCCGTACCAAAATCAACAAAACAAATAAATTCCAAAAATAAACCCAAAAAGAAGTGTGTAAATTACAAAGCATAAAAATCAACGTCAATGCTACCTTATTTATGCCTTGTTTTACATATCAAACGATAAAACCAAAGTGAATATACCATGATACGTCATTATCCAAACATAATAATACATCTTAGTTTTGTTCGTTATCCACACATATATTATACAAAATTTTATTTAACCATCATTTGACATATACTCGCAATGCAAATTCAACGCAACAAAACAATCTTAAGTATAAATACCGGCCTTAAACGCAGCATAATTCCTATGTTTAATCGTGTTTTTTAAAAGGGTATGCTAATATAGTATTTTATTAAGAGTAAGCCATACACAAAAAAAAACATATAAGAATACGGACTATGCCTTAATACATGCCTATTATCCTGCTTTAAGAACTTCTATACAATTTTTTTGCCCTGATATTTAAAGACGCTGCATACAGAACCCAATTTAGATATATGAGTAACCAAAATAAAAATCTCAAAACAGAAACAAACAGCGGGAAAATAGAATTTTTTGGATTTACTGTAGCACAAAGAATATCAATAATTAATAGTTTTGGTACAATTTATTATTCGCTATAATTTTTGAGTTAGACAAAAAAAGACAAAATATAGTGTATTAAATTACTAATCTAACAGATACGTAAAACAAACGAAATGAAAAATACAATCAGGCATACACTCATTTTCTTTTTTTGCCCTATTTCTAATATCATTTACGTGTATACCACATTTTAAGAACATTCTCATGGATGCATCACTTGTGCCGTGCCTTCCAAGATACTTGCGTAAAAATTACAAACACAAGGCGTCTGTATTTTTTATGCCAAATTTCTATAGGATTGATGCAAAAACTTAATTGTTGTATTTTAAATATGTATAAAATGTATCTTTTTTGTATCTTTCGGCTGTTAAGTCATACCAAATTGCGACAATTATGCTTTTTTGTATACCAATGTTAAATTTTATATATCTTCAAAACTATTATATTTTTTAGTTAATCATTTTTTAGAATCAACTGACCGTGTCAGATTCTACAATTGTTAATGGCTTAAGTTTATAAGTATAAAAACGCATAACCTTAAAAGACGATAATTGTCAATTACTTATCTGCGTAAATATTAAGTTTGTACAGCAAACTTGATCGAAAATTCGGTATAACTTTTATTTTACTATTTAGTTTTTTCGCTGAAAGAATCTTTTCCAGCTGCATTCCTATAAGTCTAAATCAACAACCTGTCGAATATTTGGAGCCGAAGCTTTGTTTCTTACATCAAACAACGGCATTAATAGGTTTACATTATTTTCTGCTTTGCAAAAATATTCATAGTGTATTTTATACAATATTAGTAACTATTTTTGTATAAAAACTGCATATACAGCCAATTCCTGCTTCACGTATATTGTTATATGCGCAAATGTCTTATACCAGCGTGTTTTAATATCCTTTAGGGCTGGTGCGTTACAAGCTGGCAGCTTTTAATATTGTGTAGTTAGATGTGCCGTTGCATTTATACTATTTAAGCAACAACAAACTAGTTTAGTATATTTTGTACAAAATTTACAAACTTAAGGTCGGTTACCCGATATAATGTTCAAAAAAAGGTCCGAAAAAAAGGCCGAAAAAAAGGCAGAAAATAGAGAAGGCCGAAAAATAAAAGGTCAAGAACAAAAAGTTTAAAAAGTTAAATGGGTCAAAAAAAAATGTTCGGAGTCCATAATGGGCCAAAAACAAAAATGGCCAAACAAAAGGCCTAAAAAAACAAACCCCAACATTAAATTAGAAATAAATACAACTGTGTATAAACTATTTGTTAAAGCCAAAAAACTTGTCAAATAAAATAAAACACTACGGTATATAAGAAAAAATGTTAGCAAACAACTAAATACATAAGACAATTTTTGAAAAAAGGAATACAGAAAAAAAATAGCAGAAAAAAAATTAAATAACATAGATCGTAGTATAATACAAGTAAATATATATGTTTCAGGCAAAGTGTACTTTTAGACAAATTTACTTTATCTAGGCAATCAACCATATAAAGACCAAAATTAATATAATTTTTGGCCCTTTTAATACTACATTTAATGGGCCGTATCGTTTTAAAATGCCAAACCTCAAAACGCCATAAATTAATTGTTTTATTTTTTAAACTAATAGGAATTTCCTAAAAAGAGCAATATTATGTTATTAAGACAAGAATTACTAAACGTGCAGATAACTAGTCTATAACTATGAACCCTGGCTGGGTAAGCAGCAAAGTGGTTTAGGTTTGGTTATGTTGGGTTGATAAAACGCCAATTTTTAGTGTTTTTTATCTGGAAGTTGTCTAATTTTCAGGCTAAATTTTTTTAGACAAATCACCTCTGGTAAGTTGTTTAAACGCCGCATTTTTCTAACAACGAATTTTTAGCTATAATTTTATTTTACCTCTTTATTACTTTTAATGGGGTAAAAAGAATTTATAGCGTTTTGAGATTCGGCATTTTGATACTACACCTGCCTAGGCAAAGTACAATTTGCCTGAAAGTACACTTTGCGTAACATATATATTTTTTTGTATTATGAATTTTGTTATTAAAATTTTTCGCTGATATTTTTTTGTGTTACCTTGTTGAAAAAATTGTTTAATGTATTTAGTTGGTTGCTAACTTTTTTTTTATAAACCGTAGTGTATTTTTTTTTCTGACAAGATATTTGGCTTATTACGAATAGTATATAAATAATTTTATGCATTTCTGATTTATGCTTGGGTATGTTTTACTGCGGCGGTTAATTTTTTCGGCCATTTTTACATTTAACCCGCTATGGTTTATGCCCATTTTGTTTTTGACCCATTTAGCTAGTGAACATTTTTTGTTTTTAGCCTTTTATCTTTCGGGTCTTGTAATTTATACTTCTTTTTTATTTCGGCCCTTTTTTTGTGGCCCTTTTGGGTTGAAAATTTTATCCGCAGAATTTTAAGGTCTTTGCGTGCATGATTGACGTACAACTGCAGACTAGGAACGCAGGATTGACTACTGCAGTGCCCACGTTTTTAACTTCCTACGTTATATATGTGACCTGCCATGCACTGGTGAACCTATTTTGCTACTAGTTTTTTTTCTATTACGTCGTTCAACTTTTGCTGTAAATATAGCTGCATGTAAGTCATAAAACAATGATAAATAAAATAAATATGCATGAGAAACAAAATCAGAGTCTAAAAATGACAATTTATACTACTTTAATTGTCCATTGACACTAATTAACAAGTTTGAGTGGATAAACTAACTGATACAGCCGAAAAAACAATTTCGTGCATATTTAACTACGCAATTTTTTAAGACTTGTTAGAAACAACTCCGAAATTTTGGTCTTGACTTTAATTATCAGATTTTTGGGTTGATCTATGCGAGTAACCTGTTAAATATAAATCATAGCTGTTGAGGTTCGGTTTTCGCTTGTTCTAATCGCTTTATATGTGAAAAAAGTGCATTTACGGTAATGATTTTGTTTTTTGTGTAGATCTAGGATAAGCTGTATTTATGCGCTAAACAATTGTAAGTCTAGCCTTTTTGTCGAAACTTTAGCCCAACAGTATCTAAATATAGCAGTTTGGTCGACTTGATACAATTGTATGCCTACGCAACACTTCATATCCTGTTTTGTTATGATTACTACTCAAATTACCTATTTTGGGGGGGGGGGAGGGGGGTAAGAGAATTCAAAAAAGTTAATAATAAAAAGTTAATAAGAAATCAATAAAAAACAAGCATTATGTATATCTAATTTATCGATTTATCCGCATTGAAATAAGATATTTTGTAGTTTGATATGTGTTATATGTTTTAGTCTTTGGATAAATCCAAAACGTAAAAAACGAGTTCAAGTAACTCCGAAAATAAGGAAATACTGGTTGACCTTAGATCCTATAAAACACATGACAAACAAAGATATTTACAACTAGGTTTTAAATGCATTTTTGTGTTTATTTTTGCGTCTCGTCGGTTTTTTTTGACGTATTTTCGGATATAAAAGGGCCTTATTCATAGCGATATTGTAAAAGTAAGACTTTTTTTCATATATTTCATAATTTCTAGTAGCAGAATATATTAGAGAATTTAAGTGTTTCGTAAGTTTTTAAAGTGGTAAATTTAGCATAAAAGCATTTCTGATTTATCTTTGTTTAAATATAAGCCAGGTTCATATGAGTATAGAGTTTAAAAGGATAAAAAAGCTATACACTAGCTAAATCTATACAAAAAATATCAAAAAAGACAACACGTTTATATACGTGGACTTTTTTAGCATAAGCAATTTAAAGGAATTTTTTATGTATTTTTGGTATGTATGCCATGCAAATACACATTTGAAAAACTATTTTTGTATTAAAAAACGCAGTTGCACTTTTTCGTTTTCCCAATTGTAAGCTAAATGCTGCTGTTGTAAGTGCTAGCAGGTTTTTTATCTCTTTTCTTTTTTAACCTCTATAAAAAAAAGTATATTACAAAACTACACTTATAAGAGACATTTAAAATTAGGGTAAAAATTTAATTAAGGATTATTGTATTTTTGTTTGCTAAATATGTTTTATATTTGCGTTTATTTTACGTAATTAGTCATACTTTGCAAAAATTTTTTGTAAAGCTACAACAACTACATTTAAAACTAATACGACACCTATTAACGTATCTTGAGAACGCAAATTTTTTTTAAATCTGTTATTACGATTTTATAACACAAACATATGTGATTTTTTTTACATAACATTGCACATCTACCTATGAGTGCCATCTGCCAGGGGCAAGGTTTACCCGGGGAAAAAGATTTACTAATTTTATATTTCCGATCCAGCGGGGCAGCTTCTGGTATACAAGGATTTCCAATATACAAAAAAAAACAATTTTTACCCCTATGGCTAGTACTGACTTTATTTTTTTTTTGACCAATAAAGTGTGGTATCTCTACAGAAAGTTTAGCAAGGATTTATATTTTGTTTTGAATTGGTATATATTCTTTTGAAAGAAGTTTCTAATAAACACAAAAAAACAAAAAACACTAGAAAACAATTTTTTAGAGGTTTAACACACTAAAAAACAACAAAATGTACTGACATACTAAAAAAAAGCATTGCAAGAAGTAGATAAAAAGAATTTTATAGTATAAAAACAGAGTTTGTATGTAAAAAACGGGTTAAAGGGTTTTGGTTTGTCGAACTTATTGTAAAACGCTTTTTGACTGTTTTATTACTGCAATATGCTTAAATTACAATCGGTTTTTGTTGTTTAACTAAAGCTTTTATATGCACAAGATAAAAACGGTAACAACCACGAATGCGCTGAGTGTTCAAAATAATAGCAAAGCTTTGTGATTGACAAAAACAGCGAATGAAAAGTGTTTTTGTGAATAGTTAAACATTATATATATAATTTTTGTACTATAAATACGTGAACTGTTCCGTCTTAGCCACGAATCTTGCATTAATATATGTTAATTAGAATATCATAGTTTTCTAAATTTACAAACCAATAGAACAGAAAAAGGTATTAACTAGCACGTGTAAGCAATAACAAACGAGTTTTTTCGTGTTAGTTGTTATGGATTCCGAAAACAACTTTTTTATATAATATTGGTATCTATATTTTGACCATCAGTACATATTTTATATTCCGTAAAACCCAGGAGCCCGCCTTTTAAACCCGGTGTTCAAAAAACACGCTTTTTTGCAAACTACATGCGGCCCGGGTGCAACGAAGCCCGGGGAATGGCAATCTTACATCTTACAGTATAAAAGTAAAACAAAGTGCTAGCAAGATGGGCAAACCAAGCTAATATTTATATCATTTTAGAATGGCAAAATTATAATCATTCGTGTATTGTGTAAGATTTTATTTGTTTTTTGTATCGATTTATTAATATAGTGCATTAAAATTATTTAAAAGTGTAAAAAGAAATTATTGCAAATAAGTGGTTTTTTTTCAACGTACAAACCTGTGGTTTTTGTATGTAAACAAAATTTAATTTGTTTGTACTTATGTCATTCAAGTGCAATTTTTTAACATATTTTTTACGTCTCTTTGTCGTATACGCAATTTTTTTTCAAAAGTTATTAACAATGTTTCTTAAAATAAAAAGGGTG
>JAQFYM010003584.1:0-18183 GCA_034694785.1 Agrenia bidenticulata | reverse complement strand
ATAAAAACAGTACTCTTATCTGACATAGAAGATTTTTTTTTGTATTACCGCCTATCTATAACATTTACACATAATTATATTTCTTTTGTAAAAAAAAGCTGAATAAGTACCGGTTTAAGGGGCTCTAGTTGACAAATGCACATGCGTGCGCGTGTCACTGTACTTAAATTTTTACTGTCAATAAAATCTCCAGCTAACAAACGCTCTATGTTAAAACTAGAATTATGATAAGAAAAAAATAGAGAATGGCCAAAACCCGTTAACGTTACGGTATACCTTTATTTCAAAAAACGTTATTTAAAGTCATTTAACGTTATGAAAATAACGTTACCCACCTAAATTTTCTTATTACAATGATAGAATATTAACATAAAAGCGTATGAATTTTTTTTGCGGAAAAATAAAATCTTACAGCTGCGTAGTAACGAACCGCTAATGTACATTAGGAACCTAAAGAAGTGCATATTTACGTATTTCATTCGCTTCAAAGCTTAATTAAACCATGCTTTGTACTGTTAAAAAACGGCTTGCCAAGAAAAAATACGTTTATATTTGTACAAAAATGTACTGTAAGCGCATAAATAACAAATATGCAATTAGATGCGTATCAGGTGCTATACTGTTTTTTTATAGCGACTTAATGTTTACAGAATATAAGATTTAAATGCAATTTAGTTAAAACAGTAATTAAAAAAGATATTGTACAACGTTTTTAATACAGCATAAAATATAGCTTGACAATAGATATACAAAATAACAACTAGAACTAATTTTGACCTATTATATCAGGCTTTTATATGGAAACAATCACTAGTTTGAAGTACTTTAAGTAATGTAGAATGTTACTCTTGTATGACTTCCTATTAACAATAGTAAAAAAATAGCAGAAAAATGTATAAATAATTTTATATATAAGTAATACAAACGGAAAAAAAAAATATGTTCTTTTATAAGTTTTTGTTAAACTTACAAAAATTAAAATAATGATAGTTTCATTAAAAATGAGTGCCTTGAATCAGCCAAAATTTTTGCAAAACTCGAAACTGAAGTAAAAAAGCTTACTATTCAGTGGTTTTTTTGTCGAATACAGTTCGAGGCAAATTAATCAAAAAAAAAAGATAAAAAAGATGTATATCAGGATTATTATGTCATGTTAGATAACAGTATTGCCACAAAGCCATATCTTTATACAAATTTCTAATGTCAATTTAAACTTAACTGTTCCATTATTGACCAGTCATTTTTTTTCTAATATAATAAAAATGTCAAGATTAGTAGAATTTTGTATATTACCTTTTTTGGTCTTTAAATATCCGTTGTACATTTTATGAACATTTGTGTGCCTTTCTAATATTATCAACTGCGATTATTCATCTAATTTTACAAGTTATTGTATAAAAAAAATACACAAATTCATTTTTTGTCTACTAAAGGTTCAACTCAGGTAACTTTGGTATTTGGAAATTACTTCGTATATGATAAAAAATGATTTTTGTTTTTTTTGAAAGTGTTCTTTTAAAATAAAAATCATATAATTCGAACCATGCGATGCAAATAAAATGCGCTAAGAAATATTGTAGGGGAAATGTTGCCAACAAAACATCTGCCGATGCATTTAAAAATGACCTAAACGAATCACTTGTTTTTATTTATTGCATCAGTCTGTACTAAATTACAAACAAAAAAGTTTTTTTTCATGTCAGTCGCATTCTAACAATTTATAAAAACATTTAAAATTTTTTACAAAATAAATTATACGAATCAAACTATAATTTCAATAGTAGTAAGTAAAAATATCAAGATCTAAAATTTCTTGCATATTATATCATAGATAGCTGTTATATTTTTGCATCTTGCATCCGCGGTCAATATCCACATCATTATAATTTTTTTGAGAACAAATTCTGCAAGTTTACAAGTTTTTCAAAAAAATCTAGTTAAATATTTTGTCTATATGGGATGCGCTATACAATCGAGCTGTAATTCGTTTTGTTAAAGTTGTTAAAACAAGCTTACTGCTTTTTTTACAAAGGTTTTTTTGCCTACTAAAGCAACAAGTCTCTTCTTATTTAGGAATATAAAAAAGTTTCGTTTGCTTAAAGCACTAATATAAAAAACTTCCGTAACTTTAGATATAAAAATAAGTCTTAAATGTTTTTTTGGTCCTATTCAACAACAAAAAAATGACTATAAATTTACAATTAATAACTTTTTTTTGAACAGTGAATTTTTCAAAAGATATGTTAAATTTCTTATGTTAAAAAATGGGTTTTTTTGAAAGTATATTTACTTAGTGGTTAACTTATAATGGGAGTAGTGGAACGTATGTATAGAGTATTTCATTTGCGTTTTTATTCCCCCTTTGGGTATGAATTTATATTCTTATAACATAGAGGCCAAACCAAAAAGTTTATAACCATCATTAAGACACATCTGTAATAAATACAGCAGTAAACATTACAGTAAAAATTTTGGGGTACTTGCTAAATATCATATAATAAGTACGAAATTGCAAAAAAAAAATCATACTTTAAGATGGCTCTCTACAAGCCATATCCTTGTTAAAGTAGGATGAAAAACAGGTAACAATATAAATAGAATTTAACTTAAAATAAAGTTTTGCATAAAGCAGCACGCAGCAATCGACAAGGATTGTTCAGCATGAACTTTATATATGATAAAAAAAGGAACTAGGGAAACTTAAAAATACAAGAAATGCGGTGCTTTTAGAAAGGATAGTGCATGTAAAGGCTTTGCCATGCAAATTTACAAAACTTCCTAATTTATAAAGTGAATGCCTGTCTGATAACAAAGTCAAAACAAATATTTAGAAAATTAGAGCGGAACTTGAAAAAAACAGCCTTGGAAAAGGCAACACACGGATATTATAAGTACAGAACATAGACTTCTGCAGGACATACATAACCAAAATACAAGCAAAATTGCATTTAACTACAGATAATGAGACTTAAAAATAAAAATGACAGTATGAGTAGAAACAATAGAAAAAAACAATTAGGTTTTGTTTTATACATTGATGTTATAAGCGAACTACAAAAAAGCATATCAATCTGAATTTTAGTCAACTTCAGAAATGACAACAAGGAAAACTATTACGCTTAAATTTTTAAAATATGTATATTGGCCTAGTGGAATCCGCATAAGGTAATACCGATAACTGCAAGTTAATATTACGAAAACGCAAAAGACTATGGTTCTTCTTCTTTAAACCAATACTAGAGCTTCCAAATACCCGGGTTCATCAAATCTAGGTGCGGGATTTTTTTTGTTGTACATACCCGTTTACTCGCCGTTAAACTAGGTTTTTTTTTAATAGCAACAAATGTTGCAAAAAACCTGGCTTTTGAATTGCCTAAACAAAATATCGTATTTAGCACAGTTTACTGTCATTTTAAAGCTATAAATTCCACATAAACAATCCTAAATAATCACTTTTTTCCTTTAAAGTGCCAAAAGAATACAATAGCTAATATAATCTGTAATATGTGGCTTTTCAAGCACGCGCAATGTTAGCGGAATTAGATCATTTTTTTGTAAACACAGGCGTTGTTTTTTTTTGCCTTATAATGGCAATAAAAACAGTTTTTCAGCATAAAATCTACACTAGCAGCTGTTTAAAAGGTTCTCTTTATGTATAAATTTTGCATTGTCGTATTATAAAAGGCAATATTTACCGTACACTTTTTTTATATTAGTACGGTTTGTATTGCAGCAAAAGTTTTTATGATGATGAAGCACATTTTGCAATCAACCATGGTTTGAGTGTTTTTATTTAGTAAAAAAATATAAAATGCGTGTATATAAAAAGTTGTACTAAAATAAATGTTATGAAAATGTAGAAAAAATAGATGCTCCTTAACAAATATATCATTGACGTTTTTGTTTGTGTTTTCTTTTAACCTTTATAATATATTCCAACAACGGTAGTTAAGCTGGATTGGTGCGCTACAATCATTTTTGAAAAAAAGCAAACAAAAGAAAAACAACTGGTAGCTGCTTACAATGCTCTTGCTAAATTAACATCATTTCGGGTACATTGCTTCATAATCAAATTCATTGGGAGGTAAAAAAGACAACAAACTGCAAACTATATTTCAATACTAGCCATTGTATTGAGGTTCCAATTTATAATAACACGAGCGTGTAGAACCTACTTTAGGTTTATCTCCGCGTCAATATGCGTAAATCTATTTTCAACAATATAAAAAAAAATGAAATGTAGATTTGGTACTAGACGAGTAGTATTTATCAAAAAAAATAGAAAATGTTAGCAATTACATCGTTAAAAAAGAAACGATTTTTTTTTATAACTACTTTGTCAATATTATTTTTTCAAGAGCAATTTAGTCAATTTAAGCAGAACCATGGGAATGACTTTACAGCCTTTATTTTCACACTTCAAAGTGTTATAGATTTGCTGTCGCGGCAAACAGGCGTACCAAAGGTTTGCAGTCAGTAAATACAATTAAAAAAATAGAATCATTTTTTTTTGTGTTAAACTATATAAATTTTTTAATTATTACAGATTTTCAGCAAAAAAACCATGACAGACTACACATATACATGGTAGATGTGTAATGTTTATACAAAAAGAGCTTCATTTGCGGTGGACCGTGGTTATTGTTTATTTGTCTAGACTTTTACATGTTCTAGCCCTTTTTTACCTTTAAAAGTAAACCGCCTAGTCAAAAGACTTCTAAAAGAATTTTTTTGACGTTTTTATTTGCAGTTAACTGTATTTACTAAATAGTTGTGTTTTTGTGCTTGTAGTTTTTTTTTTAAATAATGATCATGTATTAATTGAAAACTAAAATAAAAGATCCTCTATTAAATATTTTAAAGACATACAAATACACAGTGCAATAATCTTTAGGCGCAGATACCTATAAAAATAATAAAACTTTGTTTATGTGCTTGTATTGTTTTTTTACATTAAAAACATTTCTTGGTTTTTTTATCTACATATAAAACCTTTGCAATCATCTTTTTATACTCTATCTGCGAACAATTTTATTACACAAGTGCTTTTATTTCTATATGCACAAGGCTGTACATATATATTGTAAGTTTTGATCTGTATCATTTTAGCCGCTTATAATGCATATTTTATTGCACAATAAATACACGGGTTATATTTAAAATCTTCCTAAAGTCATTAACCCAAGTACCCGGGTTTTTTAAGCCTAGTCGTTACATAGAATAAAGATAAGTAGAGCTAAAAATAAATAAATGTCTATGTGTTTTACAATAAGTTTTTAAACCAGGAAAAGATAAACGATCTTTTCTATGTGCAAAAAAAGACTGCAAACAAAAGTGTATATATAAAAATTGTTACTAACAATACAAGAAAAAAATACACGACGTTTATCAAATTATAGTTGTATTAACTGAAAAGACAAAGAAGAGGACCATATGCATATGCATATGCATATAAATACAAAATATATTATACAAAGATGTTTTTAACACTGCTGTTAATTTCAATTCTGTAATCTTAATCGAAACTTGTAGTTTTTGATGTCATAATTTGCATATCACAAATATGTTGATATAAAAGTGATAAATATACAATGACACATATAAATACACAAAACAACACACACTGGACTGTCTAAACAAAAAGAAAAAGAAACGTCACTGGTAATTCAAGACAGTTTTAAAGACATCTAAAATATTGTATAAAATACTTTAATCAAAATTTATATATCCTCATGAAGAAATATACACAAGTTCGACAAAAAATTCGAAATACGTAAACGACTATGTATGACTAGATTAGATTTATTTAGTTCGTGTAATAGAGTTATACAGTATTTGTATGTAAGAGGTATACTAGACTTAGAAGCTGGGCGCAAATCTTTATCAGATATAGAACCAGAAAAAAAAAAACTACAAAGAAGCAATAGTGCAAAAAATAAAACTGCATGTTTGTTGGGTTGTGCTGTTTATAAAAGGCAAAAATGCATGTGATTTTTATGAATGTAAGCCTTTTGCAACCGAAATACTGTAATAAGCAATAGACGTACTAGGAAAAAACGTAAAAGATATATCGATGATATCATGATTACGTTCAACGAAATAAAAAATATGAATTTCGCTTTGTTTTGTAAGAAGCTTTTAGGAAATAAATTTTTATTGTATTTATGAACAATTAAAGTTTGAACAAGAGACTGTAGAACGCCTGGATAATTCAGATGGGCTTACAATACAGATACATATGGACGCATATTTGTATCAAGACTATTTAAATTCCTTCAAGTAAGAAAGAGTTGCAACGCTTTTTAAGGACAATTTATTTTTATGACGACTCATTATCGATTGAAATGCTTTAGCTGTATAAAAAGTGTTTTTTTATAAGTTGTCTCACGCAAAAAATGATAATAAAAGTAGTAATAAAAAAAAAAAAACTTTAAAAACATGCAAATACGCAAACAGAGCATTCTTACGTTAACGAATAAAGTTATATATTAAAGAGCCGATTGCGTATGTAAAGGTGTAGTGTTCGTTAATACTAGATTATATTTTATAAGCTACGAAATAAAATATAAACAAGATCAAAAAAATTGGTATTAAACAAGAAAGAAAGTAAATGGCAGAAAAGCCGTACTATGCGTCTCTTGTGGTCTTATAAAGTTTAAAGATACTTTAAACCCAAATTTGCAAAGTAATAGCAGGTTACAAAGCCATGCAGTGTATACTGAAATTAAATTGTTGTTAATAAAACATGGTTGTAGCAAAAATATTTAAAAAAAAAATTATGTTATAGTAGATGACACGATGGGCCTATAATAAGTATAAAAGACAGCCCCATATAATAAAAAGTATAAGATGAAGACAAGACAAGCCAAATACAGGCACAAGAACAATTATGTAAAGAAAACATGCAAACACGGGACACAGGGGTGTAGAATTATAAATACTTCATCATGGAAACTTTTTTACCAAATGACCAATAGCAACAAAATAGTCGTAAGGAAATGATATGGACTTGTAAAATTCAAAAAAAGCCTCTAATTTTACAGAAAAGCAAAATATTGTAAAATGCACAAAAATTAACAAAAATCAAATTTTTAAAACTAAATATATTGCATTTAAGAGAACATCACATATTAGAAGGTCTTTTATGTTACTAGATTTGTAGTAGCAAAATACAAAAAAAAAAAATGAGCTGACATTTTGTCAAAAACAAAAAAAAAAACATACACAGTATAATCTAACACCAGAAAAAAAATTTCAGTTTATGGTTTGAAGTTTTTAAAAGTACAGTAGCAAGATTTTGCTATAGAAATGTGTTTAAAACATCATGTTGTAGCAGTAGAATAGATTGAAGAGAATGAAAAAGCCAAAATTTCCATAATAACCTTTAGGGATATATTAAAAAAGAAAAATTTGCAAAAAGCCTGATCGAAAACGTGGTCAAAAAAAAAATATAATGTGGGTTACAAAATAAATGCGTACATACTGGCATATACATACAAGTAAAAAATAATCGGAATAATTTTACTAGAACGACTAGCAAAAAAAATCAAGACAGAATATGGAAACTTTTGCAGATGCTAAAACAAATTTAAACACAAACAAAAAACATTTGTTATGGTGTCAATTGTGGCAGTACATGATACCATTTATACACAACACATGTATGATATGGCTCAACACAAACATATATAACTTGACACCAAAGATGCAGATTTTGTATATGTTTAAGGCAACAGAAAACGCAATTCTACAAAAAAACAAAAAGAAGAAAAATGCTTTCGTGGAGGAAATGTTAAGGTTAATTAAACGTTTCTACTAGATCACCATATATGTACTGAATAAATAATAGAATAGCAATGTATGTTTTGGAGAAACATATGTTTCATAAAAATATGCAGCGAACATCTAATTAATAATTTATTATCAAAAAATACTTTGTACATAAAATTTATGTATGTTTTGTAAGTTATCGTTTTTAAAATATGTCTATATAATGTTTTTCTGATGATTTATTGGTTTATTGACACAAAACTATCATATATTTATTTTTCTAACTAATGCAGCTTTTACTTTTCTTTATCATGTACTGGATTATGTTTAAGTACGCAAAAAATGGTATTGTAATTAGTGATTGCGTATGAATAGTTAAGCTGGTCCTGCTCAGCTAATTTATGTAACCTTTTATAAAAATATATCTTACAGATATAAAGATGAATATATGTGCTGGAGCTAGGGCCAAAACTAAGGGTAGAAAAAAAGGGTAGATTAGAGATTTAGGGCTAGAAAATATAAAAAATGCAACTGCAGTAAGTAAAATGAAAATTTAAAAATGTGAATGTTTGTAACTGTTTATTGAAAAAAAAAGAAAATAAGCATTTGAAAATTTTCAAGTGTCAAGCACCGTCGGTCTGGGCGACAAATACAACCATATTTTTAAAGCGTTTGACCACCCATACACTTTTCAATGGTGCGTATGAATAAATATTGTAGTTTCCGGATTATGCAGTGGATCATAACTATGAAAAAATGATATCCTAGATTTTTGGTTACGATTCTAGACAACCTTTTGTAATACTTCGTAGCAATCATTTAAAAAAAGAAACGTTTTCTATAAACATTAGTTGATCCATAGCAGACAGCTCTGATGCTTCTAGTTTTTTAATATTTGCAGCAAGAAATTTAAATTATTTCACTTCCATAAGGTCTTTTTTAAATGTTGTATCTATTAAAGCATTATAAACTGTTTTATATTTTTGTTTAAGTTACTGTAATGCAGATTTTGATGCATGATAATCTTCAACGAAAAAATATACAAAATCGAAAATATGATAGAGCTCTAGTCTTTATTGGAAATTTGGGAATTGGCTTTCCAACCGCTGTTTTGAATTTCTTCGCATTTTTAATCTTGTTCTTAGAAGTTTCAATGGAGATTTCCCTATCATTGAAATAAAATTTAATACATCTATTTTGGTTTACCAAAGATTGTGAAGACCATGGCACATGCAAGTATTATGTATTAAATGAACAAATAGATTTTTTTTAGCTTTTTTCCACGCGCTAAGCTCTACCCAGCTCTATTTGTTACTAAAAGTCTTAAATCATCTGTAGAATTGAAATTTAAATGATTTTTGTCCACATCCCAAACAACAATTGCAATAAAAGTAACGACGTTACATAACGTTTATTTCATAGGTAGCAATTTAATATGGGTGATTGGAATTTGTAGTAGATAACTCTTCCATTAATATATTAATCCTGGTTCTGTTTTTATTCGCAGTTTTATCCAACATGATATAATATGGATGGTTTGCAATAGTCTTTTAATATTTATTAATTGCTGTGTGTATATAAGAGGTTAAATATTCTGCATATAAATGGTACGGGTATAATGGATTTTTTGTATCTGTATCTAAATAGTAGGTAATCCGGCAGAATCGAGTTTGGCGTAATAATACATTTTCACATAACATCCAGAGTAGGAATTTTCGGTTTCTTTCATACACGACTTGTTGCGTATTTAGATTTTTATAAAATACACTGGCTGTATTTAAATGTTTTTCACGTATAATATAATGTTGAGTACTTTTAATACCCTTCTGTACAGTCACTGTCAAAATTGAATCATCTACACAGTATTTTATAGTGCTTGCTGATTCATTTTAAAAACAATTAAGGCTTCTTAAGTAGTTCATCTAAGCTCTTTAATTTGTAATTGATTTATTTAATGCATTCCTTTGGGATCATGGTTTTCCACTATTTAATAAGGGGCTGGAAAAAAAATCATAATCGCCTTTTTTACGGTAGATTTTGATTTCGAGTAATAATGCAGAATAAATATTACAAAGCATTTTTTGAATGTCAAAATAAGTTTTTGGCTAAAACAATTTACGGTAGATTCTACTGAAAGTTCCGCCCTGGCTGCAGCTTGTAGAGCTGAATTCGGTAATATATCAGGTGTCTCTTACAAGTTTTTTCGACAATCTAAAGACAATTGGGACTAAAGTAATATATTATACACAAGTAACCCAATCAAAAAAGTACGTGCTTGGATTTTTAGTATAGTATTACTAACACTTTGTAAAGTTTTCCTTTATAAAAGTAAATTTTTCTTTTTATTTTTCGACATCATTTCTCGGTTTATTTTATTTAACCATATAAAGTTCGCTTTTGCTTTTGGACACCTACGGGTATATTCGCTCAACATATCAGTGTATTTATAAGGCCTTTTTGAGGTGTTCCATGATTGCGGAAACATATTAAGCAAAAAACTAAAAAAACAAAGGGCTCGTAAAGGTGAATTTTTGCCAGAAAAATTGACCGTTTGTTAAATCGGTATATTTTTCATTTTTCGTAATATTATAATTATGCTGAAATATTTCTTTTTCGTAAAAGTAAATTAACTTTGAAAAAACATATAAAAAATGATTAACATTACTCATATTTGATAAAATATGCAAAGATGTTTTTATTGAAAAGGATGATCAGACTGATTGCAACTAATAAAAAAATATTGCAAAAAAAAAAAGATAATCATTTTACCATGTCTTACCGCTTTTTGTGTTTCATATACACATACGTCAGGGTGGCATTGTTCTCCTTCTCATAATAACGAGAGCATTTTTACCCATATTGATGTTCAAAACAAAAACTAAATAAAAACATCTAATTGAATATATGCATTGAACATTTCATTTATATTTGGCTCGACAACTTAAACTTTTATTCTTAATTCCTCTTCCAAGTGTATAAAGCGGTTGTGATGTTTGGATTTAGAATTATTCATAAAAAGAAAATGCGAATTGGCTTCGATAAGTTGTTACAGATTGTACAAGGACAATATAGCTATGTTGGTAATTGCTGAGTTTCTTTTGTAATTTTAAGCCAAAAAGACTTAATATTGTTCATATTTATCATTTACACGGCACCAGAATCAGCTCGCAGTGCTATACACTTTATTTTTTCAGCAGCAGTAAATGTACTAGTAAATGGTATATTTTTAAAGTATGGAAATTTACTACAAGTAAAATCGGATTTTAAAACAAATCAAAACAGCATTAAATGTTGGAAAGAAAGTTTTCAATAATCTTGATGATTTTATTTTCTATCTTGTTTTTCTTTTTTTAGTATTCATAGCGAAAGAAAAAAGTAAAGCTCCCAGTTTTTGGTAATTCTAACCATAATTTACACGTTGTATACAAATATTTAATTGTGTAAATTATATCTAATAGGTATTATATTTTTATCAGAACCTTAAATTTGTACATTTTTATCAGAAAAAAAACCAAATAACATAGTTAAAATGCAATTTTGGCATGAAATTGATTAGCTGCTATGTGTTTTTGCAATATTTTTTGTATATTTAATAATAAAAAAAGGTATCACAGAATTGAGTTTTGCGTATGCTCTTTCAAGGGTATATCCACACGATCATTTTTTTTATTACAAAACAAAATAGACTTATATCGTTTTTCTTTCAGATCTAGTAAACTTTCTTGATAAGTCTAGTTCTTAGCAAGCTTATTTGATCGCCACTAATAGCATAGAAATCAAAAAAGTTTTTTTTCATACATGCATCAGGCATTTAGATGATAGCGCATGTTGATTAATATAGCAATGATAAGACTGCGTTATATTTTTTTACGTCTAAGCTTACTTAAAAAGCTCGTGGGTATAATCTGTCATTAACGCCGCTTCGTACGTACATGCCCCAAATAATTTACTATAATTTATATTATTAAGAATACAATATTCATTTATAATTCTGAAAATATCAGAAGACCTTGATGTTTGTTACAGCTCTTTGCTAAATAAAAAGGTTTCTTCTTATCTTTAAAATCATCAATAAATCTAATAAAACAAATCATTTGTGCATGACCCGCTGAGTCGGTGCTTTCATCATTTTGCGTACTAAAATATTTGGATAAATATAGAATTTCTAGGGTATTTTGTTACATTATTGACAAAATTTGTACAAAATTTTCAAATATTGTTTTTGTTCAATGATATGCGTTACAATTTTTTTACCTCATTCTTCCCAAATATATTTTTAATAGCTATTTCTAAAACAGAAATCAATTACTTATGAGTCGATTATGTATGGATAGCCACCTTATATAATACATTTCATTTTTTTTTGTCTATGTATATATACGTAACTACTTTACAAACTGGGTCAAATTTACTTTAGAGTACTATTCGTCAACATCACATTTATTTTATCATTTCATTTTCACTCACTGTTTTAAGATACTCAAATAGTAGATCCGTAGAAAATAGTTTTGGGTATCTAAAAAAAGGCTTTTTTTGAACAGATATCCGGTGCGCAAAAAGCTTACTTCGATGCGTGGAACGGAAGTGCAATGTTTTATTGTACAGAAGACACAATGGCACATGGCTATCTTTTTTAATTATGTAATAGAACCCAAAGTATAAGAAATCAGCTGCATAGTAGCGTAAAATTGGTTCGCCCTTGTTCTTTATTACTCGCAAAGCATTTTTATCTGCTTTTGATAGTGATTTGGGGTTTTTTTATTTTCTCCTTTTCTTTCTTTTTTGAATTGATTTTGGTCATTTTTTGGTCAAAATTAATAAATGAGCAACTTGACCAAAAAAATGCCACCCTGTCATACGTAATAGACTTATGTATATTTTATTAGGCTTGTTTTAGAAATCAAGTTCTTTTAAAAATGTATAGAATTCGATGACTTCTGAGTATAAATTAGCGTGAAAACGCCTAATAGTAATCCTTACAATTCAATGTAGCTTTCGCATAAAACTAGTTGACCAAACGCAATATATAGATGCTCAACATACAATATTGGTGAAATACACATTTCGCGGGAATAAAGGCGTAATAGAATCAATATGACGCGTATAAAAAAAATATGACAATTCATATTCTGCAATAATGGACATAAAAAAGCTATGTAAGCTTAATCACATTTGTTAAGATTTAAAAAGAAAACCTTTGAAAGATTTTTTAGGACAATATGTAGTTACTTTATGACATCAGAACAAATTTTGATGACAAACAGCTAATTGCCAGTGTAACTCTGCGTAAAACAAAACCACAAGATTGCTCGTTATCGGTTATATATCATTGGTGTATTAACGGGATAATGGGATAACAAACTCTTCTCTTCAAAAAAGTGTGCTTAGAATAAGGACGGTCTGTAATGTGCTGTAATTTTTGATAATGTAAATTCGAGTTACAAAAATTCAAAAATATTACTATCAACATAAAATAATAAATATCCTTTGTTCAGAGTTCTCTAAAAAAATAAAAAAATTATATTATTATGTCTTAAACAACCAAAAAAACTAGAGATGCCAAACAAAGAATTAAACAATCTTTTAAAAGTGAAATACTAAACTACACTCGAGAATTATAACAAATAAAGCAAGCTGGATATTTCTTTTTGTAATTGTAGTTGTAATTTTTTTACAAGCATGATTTTTTTAAGCAAAAGTCATGTATATCTATTATTTGTCTTTTGTTTCACAAAAGATGTACATTTAAAGAAACACAAATTACTAAATGAAAAATTAAAAATCAAATACTGGTTTAAATGTTACTAAACCTGCTTTTTTAATATTCTTTAAGTGTTTTCGAAATCTGCATAAAACTATATTGCACAAAATAAATTTAAAATTTTAACTAAAAAACATTTTTAGCATATTTAGCCTGGCGTTTAACATCTGAAAAAAAAAATCGGTTTTAATTTATGTATACAAAAAATGTCTGTAGTCGCTTTTTTATTGTCACAGAGGTAGTTTACAACTGTCAATTTTAAGTGTGTGTCAACGACTTTAATGGGTAAGAAAAGCGACTGAAGATACACAAACTTGTTTTTATTTACATTGAAAAACAGTTGGCATTAAAAAACTAAATATTATGTACAAAATGAAAAATACATAATTTAATATTTACCAATCGTCTCAATTGATCTCAAAGAAGGTAACGATATAAGTGGAAGAACAAAGTAAAATGTTTGGTAAATTAGAACATGATGGTGGCTTATATATATAATATATTTTGCAATAGGCCTAGAAATAAAAACAAAAAAACTGGTTTGTTTTAGACAATATTACAATTTTCTGTTTTTAAATCTACAATGAAAACATTCCATAAAAAAAACAGATAACGCAGCTTGTATATACAAATAAAACTGCGTGTATTTAGCTTTTAAAATATATATACAAAAACTAGTTGTACACACAGGGACAAATTTACATTTTAGGGGCCCCGCAGGCACTTTTTTTTCAGGGGGGGGCCTAAAAAAAAATTTTTAATTTTTGCATGTTTGAGGCAATAAATTAAAAAAAAAAAGTTTTCTTTGTAATGCTACATATCATTTTTGCGTTCTTGGGCTATATTGACTTGGTAGAAAAAAATTATATTTTTGGCGTATATTCATTATAATTTTTAAAGATAAAAAACATTAAATTTTCTAAAAATGCATACAAAAAAAGGTTTCAAAAACGTTTGCAGTGCACATTTTACAAGCTTGAATTAACAAGTTATTGGGCTTAAACATTATTTGCAGAAGTTATTTTTAACTCTTTTAATTATTAACATTTCATGTAATACCGTTTCATCAAAACATAATTAAATACTATAAATTGCAAGAATGTGATTGTTTTTTGCCGTAAAAAAGTACTACACGATTTATACTTTCTAAATTATAACATTTTTAATACTTAGTAGCAAGTACTTTTTAAAATATTTTGTAAAAACTGTCTTTTCGCATTTTGTACTATAAATAGTAAAGAAGTTTTAAGCTAACGGTTATGCAAAAAGTATTTTCAAATTCTTAAAATGCGTAAAAAACAAGCTTAGCCATGTCGCATTATACGTAGACGTTTTAAAGCTTAATTTTACTTGTTTTATCAATATCAAAAGTGAAATACTAACATTAAGATATTTAATTTTATGTTTTAATGGTTGCTTGCATACGTGAGGATAAAAAGCTACAACTGATTTTCTTTTTTACTTTGGTAGTTTGCTTTTGCAAAGCGGCAACCCATAGGTTAAAATGTATCTAACAAGCACTGTTGCACAAAGTCCTTAATTTTCAAAAGAAAATTGGTATTCAGAATTTAAAATGTTTTATATACGCTTTTTGATACAATTTTAAAAAGAAAAATTTTATTCATGTCGATTTTATATGACAGTAAACATTTATTTCACGTTTAGTTTGTTTTTGTGATATAATTTCAGAGGATGTAGAAAAAATTTACAAAAGATTATAGAATGAAGATTGATTGCGCAAAGTTTTTTAACAATTAATTTTGTTGCCAAGTATAATGACATTTTGGAATTTTTGCTAAAAAAACCATGTAAAAAACGACGTATTAAAAAAACAGCGAAAAGCTTTTAAGGTTTGTCGTAATTCAGCAAAAAACAAATTAAACGGAAATTATATGGTTGTTTTTAAATCGAATTAAGATAACATTTTTTTTCATGTACTTCAATAACAAGGGTTTATATTTTTAGTTTTTTTTCCTCCTTTAGAAATAGCTGCAAATATTTTCATCATGACAAAATATTATGAAAGAACGTACAAAAATATTTAAAAACCTAAAAAAATAATTTTATGTAATTTTTTACCATTATAAACTTTTCAAAAATTAGAAAACCTTTTTTTACAAAACGAACTCCAATGGTATCTCTTTTTGCCATATTATAATGCAATTTCACGTTTTATTTGTGTTATTTAAGTTTCTTTTCGTACGTAATACTATCATTTTGCGTATTTTTTACACATGTCATGATGGAAATATATATTTTCCCTCTTCAACAGAAACATGAATGCTTATTGCCCTGGAATTAATCAAAAGAAAAATTTTCATAGTCACATAGTTTTTAGGGCGCCCTAAGCCGGGGGATTCGGGGCCCATGCCCCCAGTGCCCCTTCTAAATCCGTTTCTGTGTACACAAGTAAAGATCCTGCCAAATTCAAAGTCGATGTTTATATTATGAATTTAGAGAAATTTACGCATAAATAAAATTTAAAAAAATCAGACTTTTTAATCGTTTCGTTGGAAGAAATAGAATCGTTAAAAAAGCATTGTACGTTATGTAATAATGTGTGATGAATGTCGCATAAGCACTTTTTACCTAGGGTTAAGTGGTTTTCTACATTTTTAGAGAAAACCTTTTGTAATATTAATAAAAGATAAATATAGAACCCCACTTATTTACATTTATTGTTTTACAGATTGCTTGGTCAAGCAATTAAACAAGTTTTTTATAAGATAAATATACATATACATAAAAAATCGTAGACTGAAGTGCTATTAATTTGTTTCTATTAAACTAATACATTTTAAAAAGCAAACCTTTTTTTCTAAAAATAATATTTACAATTCTATGTATTATGACGAATTAAACATGCTTATTTTCAAATTCATTTTATAAATTCATGCAAATTTTCTTCAAAACATAATAAATTTCGAAAAATACTATAAAGAAATTTTAGATGCAACGAAATTATCTGATAAACTCATACCCTTATTTATGTCATAATTTAATAACAAAATAAGTAATCTTATGTTACAGTGGTATTTTAGAGAACAAGGTTGTTTGTAGACAATATATAAAAAACTACTGAATATTAATACATTAGAAAAATTTGCAATTTAAGAAGAAATATACAGTAAAAAATATTTTTTAGGGTCGAACCTTTGCAACATTCTATTTTTACAACGCGGGCCGTCAAATGAGTATGCGAGAAAGGTGTCTTCAACAATTAAAAGCAAAAAACGTACAAAAATATCAAAAATAAAGCTATAATGTAAATATATTTTTTCAAAATAGGTAGTTAGGTTTCAGTATACAAGACGAAGAAATACAAATAAATAAAAAAAATAGATACTTATAAACTAAGTTACTTTGCCTTCAATCAAAAGGAAAAAATTACCTCTACATTCCAGTAGGCTTAATTAAAAATCCTGGCTAAACAGTGTATAAAATCAGATAATTAGAAAAAATTTTCTGTAAATTGTTTGTATCTACAAGTACGATACATATTAGAATTGAGTTTTTTTTTTAAAACTGTCCTAATAAAAATATAAAAAATATTTTTTTTATTTCTTCAAAAAAAATTATAAACCCAACTTCAAATTCCTGGCTACGCCACTGTTATATATGTCGGGGTTCATATTTTTCTGTCTAACCGGATTAGTTTCATTTTCTTGGCATTTAAAACAATTTCTTTTAAATACACATATGCATCAACAGAAAGATCAAATAACAATAAAGTGTAGTTTTTTACATAATATTTGCATTCATCATAGTTATGATTTGCGTTATATTGAGTCATTTACTGAGCTAAACGCTTTTGCTGTATGTAAAATACAAGATAAAATTGTACACTTTAGGTATAGAAAAAAAAATAAAAAAAGTTAAACCATATGGCATAAAACATCATGGTTATTTTTTAATTTTTTTTTTTTAATTTTTTGTGTAAAAATGCATTCACGCATCAAATATTTATTTGTATATATTCTTAAAAAATAAAGCTGCATATTTTGTACAAAAACGGGCAATTTGGTCATTTTTAGGTTTCTCTACTAATTCTCAATTAGAAAGAAGCAGCGCAAATTTATGCCAAATCCTTGCATTAATGCCTATTATTTGTCCATTTGCAATCTGTTTAAAAGTATAATTTAGTCTATAAGTTACCTAAAAGTATATTTTTAGGCAAAGTATATATTGCCAAGGCAAACTACTACTTTCACACCATAATTAATATATTTGAGGCCTGTAGTAGTAGGTTGGCTAGGCAAAGTACACTTTGCCGGTAAAATATATACTAAAAGGCATTTTTTGTAAAAGTCTGTAGATAAATAAGTAATTTTAAAAGTAATTCCTTAAAAAATAAAAACCTCTTTTTTATATATTGTAATATGTTATAAATTTATTTTCTTTTTTCCGCCCTAGACTGGATCCAATCAAATTAACCCCTTATGTAAAAAAGTCTTTCACGTCATTATCAGTGGGGCTGTGATAATTGTGGGTGCTAAAAATATAAAATCTACAAATTTCTTTCAGCGGTCTTTAATTAATGATTTTTAATATTTTAGGTAAAGTTATTTCTTTAAACACTTAGATTCATACTCATTTAGTAAACTCTTTAAACCACTCACCAATACGCAAACATCACACGTGCAATCACTCTT
>JAQFYM010003583.1:0-18187 GCA_034694785.1 Agrenia bidenticulata | reverse complement strand
ATCATTCGCTAGATTAACGAAAGAGTAAAATGCGCTTTTTTCTTTTTTTATAGGTTTATTTACTATGTCAAACTATAGAAAAACGCAATGATATTTTTTTTTTTGTTTTTTACTCGATAAAATGAATGTTTAAGTGTGGTTGTTGATTGTAGAAAAGCAGTATACTTCTTTTGAATGACCGTGCATTGGTCTGCAATGACCCTTTGCAAACAAGACAGGCCGTGATTAATAGCAAATGCATATATGAAGGTGTATATTTTTAAAATTAAAAAATTTTTGCAAACCCAGAATCATCTTTCTATTCTTGCAAAATCTATAACCTTTTATAAATATTTTTCATGAAGGGTTTTGACCTCCAGATAAGTTACTATACATCAAAAAAAACTGGCGTTGATTTTCAGCAATACATTTAGTTCCCAAAAACGACATTACATTACATTCAAAAGTGTTTTTTACATTTAAATATATTATTTTTTTATAATAGTTTATTATGACGTGTCTCATTTACAATACAACAAGAAAAGTTAAACAGCGAGAAAAGACCATTCCTATCCCTAAAAAAAAGCAAAAAAAAAATTATGCATAAAATACAACAAACTATGTCCACATTTTATCATACAGAGGAGGATAGAATTTAGTGTCTAACATGACAAAGACAACAATTTAAAAAACCAAAATTTGCAACAAATAATTTTGGTAATTAACAAATCTTACAACCCACATGCAAAAAACTATAGTAAAATTACAAAATAATAAGACGTACTAGAGTTGCCAGGGTGGAAGAATAACAATCACTGTACAAAATCTTGAAATGTATCAGTTTTTTACAGAAAAACAATGCATATAATGTCCTAATCACAAACAATGAAAACAGAATATAAGCATATACTTTTATCCTTGTAGCCGTGTAGTTTAAAATCTCGAAAGAAAAAGTTTTTTTATGTTCGTGTTCTTAAGCTGTAACAGGTATATTTTTTGATTTCAAGATTTTTTTTATTGTTGTATTGAATAATAAAGTTCAACTTCTTAGGGATAATAAAAAGTAAGTTTTCAACTATTTTTTTTCATAATAGTAAGAACTTAAAATACTTTTTTTTTAGTTTTTAGATTTTTCGTGTTTGTTTTTTGTGCCCCTTTGATACCAGTGTTTTGTAAATATGTTGAATTTTCAATCGACGTTTTTTTTGTTGTTTTTTGTAGAAAAAATATTTTATTTTCAAAAAAAAGCACAAATTGCCTTTTATGTCTTATTATTATAACATACGATAGAGCTTTTTTTAAGGTTTACATTTGCAAACCTGCGTAAAATTCGTAGTTTTTTTCTAAAAGTACTCCTATCACATATCATTTTTTCTATGTAAAATAAATTTTAACACAAAAATGCTAGCTTAAATTGTCGTTTTCGTTTTATAATTGCAAATTATAGTACATATTTTTGTATCTGTTTTGTAAGTTTTTTTAATGCTGTTTTTATTTCGCAAAAAAAAGATGTCAAATTTTATTTTATGTTGTTAAAAAAAAAAATAATTTTATAAAAAATAAAAGCTTAAATTGCCTTTTGATGTTTTATAATCAAAGAAAACTAAAAAAAACTTTTTCGCATTTTTCACGTCCGTGTGTTTATTTTAAAAACTAAATTCCCATTATTTTTTCTTAACTTTTGTATTTTTTATTTTTTTAAAAATAGATTTTTTCTGTAAATTAGAATCTAAAAATAGATTGTTGTGTGGTCTACAAACCTAATACAGATAAGCAAATGTAGCTATTTTTGCCAATTGTTTTGCATTTGTCAACCGTTTTAAAACTTTTTTTGTTTTTCCATTGTTAAATTGTTTTTTTTTAATAATAATACTTTGAAACGTGTTTTGTATTACTATTTGATCTTTGAAGGATAATATTTGTGCCTCTATACTTTTTTTTTCTTGCTACTAATAATCTTCCAAAAAGGTCAGTTCCTTTGTATTTTAGCTAAATTTTAAAAAGACCATTTTTGTAATAAGTCACCCAAATGCCGTATTTACACGTAAAGTAAAAAAAAACATTTTTACAAGTTTTTCCATGAATGCAATAATAATATAATGTTTACACCGGTCTTTTTGTGAGTTTTTGTTTTATTGTTTCATAAGTCTAAATTCTGTATAATAGCAGCCCTTATTTCATATTTGTATGTATTTATTTGATACTTTACATAAACACATCCGTGTATTTCTACGTTATGATGACTTTGTATTATTTATCACGCATAGATAACTTTTTATTTTACATTTTTTATATTTCTCTCATTTAATAAAAACATATCTTGTTTATACAAATTGCGCAAGTTAATTTGATTGAAAAGTACGAGAAACAGAAATATATATTTGTTGCGTCATTTTTGAATTGCAGATGTCAAATTTTATACTTAACTTTAGTATTTTCAGATTTTCAATTTTCGGAAAATATATCAGGTTTCTTTATAAAACTAATATATGTTTTTTTTATTAAAAAACACATAGATTTACATCATTCGTAATGCAAGATCGTCTAATACGTTTAAATAAAAAAATCTGTCTGAGTATTTTGCTAATTAGTTTTTGCTTTACAAAAAGTTTTTTTCAGTATAAAAATAGCTCAAAATACAGCTTGTCAAAAAAAAATATGCTTTCGCAGCTAAAATTCAATATTTTTAGTAAACCTATTACATTTTTATATCAGTGTCAAATTTTGCGGAGACTTATTTTATTTTTTATATTTTCTATTTTACAAAAAAATATTTATTCCATATACCTGAGCACGTCTATATTGGTTTATAATTGTCGCCCAAGTATACGACTGGTAAATAAAAATGCATGCAGCCATTAGTTGTATACGCTAGTATCACTCTTACAGGAAACTGTGTTATTAGATATATTTTTCTATTTACAAAAAAATTAATACTATCGTAGCTCAAATTGCTTGTTTTTGTGTGAAATAACTTGATTAAGATATAAGTAATTTTTTTAACTTTCGCAGCCCGATTTTTATCTGCTATAGTCAGTAAAAAAAAAATTGTATGTTTCTTTATTTTAACAAAAAAGTCATATAAAAATTATATAAAGCCTGTTTTTCTGTGCGAATTACAACAGCACGTGCGTTAATTGTGTTGCTTAAAACTGTTTTGTTGTTGCAAATTCAACTCTTTTAAATACACTTTTTTGTTTTTTTCTATTTTTTATAAAATTTTTATTATCTACGAAAAAGCTAGCCCTAATATGATGCAAATTACAACACACTACCAAAAATGACTTACGGATTTGCTAGCTAAAATTTTCACCAGGTCTTTGTAAGACAACCATTTTTTCCTGTTCAAAAACAACATTATTTATCTATTAAGGTAACCCAATTTGCAATTTCTGTATCTTACAACAATTATCAAGCAAGACAACACCTTTTAAAATAGCATACGAGTTTTTTTTTACGACTACTGTTAACTCCTATAGATTACTTTTTTATTGTTTTTTTTTTTTATTTTTATAAAAATATTTCTCTATGATAGTAGCGTTTTTTTTTTTGCCTCATGTGCAAAAGACTATGCAAAACTGCAAAAAATTTCTTGTTGCATTTTTTTGTTTATCAGTGTAATCTCTTAGCGATAATTTTAAACCTTTTTTTTGCTGTTTAAAAAAATATTTTTTAACAAAACTCTGCATCCTTAGTTTAAAAGCGTAAAATAATGGGTTTTTATTGTATATATTGCATATTTTCTAAACACTAGAGTCATTTTAGCATAAAATTCATTTGATTTGGTTTTGGTTTTTTTTGCAAAATTTTTATTTTTATTTTATAATAATTGTATAACTTGCTTGGTTTCTTGTTTTTTATAAATAACAAGTACCAAAAACTAGTATCGCGTTTTTTAAAGTTTTGTGATTTGGCAATGTAAACTATGTTGCAAACTTATTGAATTTTTATATTTAAAAAAAAAATTGTAACAGGAAAAACATCTCAGAATAAAATTAATGTAAATCATAAGCCACAAAAACGGCACAATTTTTGCTTTCGTGTATGCTTTTTACATTTTTTGCAATCATTTCTTAAAATACGTTTTCGTTTTTTATGAAAAAAAATTTTGTTATGGAATGTAAACCCGTTGCACTATGTGTCTAAAAGCATCTCATGAAATTACTGCTAATTATATTACAAGTCTTAAGCATGCTTTGCATTTTAATAATAACTCATAACTTAAGCTTTTTTCTTTCTTATTGTTATAAATATTATTTTCTTTAAAAAAAGCATAATATTCATTTTATAACTTAATGTACAGGAAAATGCGTATTTTTTGTTGGCTTTTTTTCAGCCCATTTAGTATCCACTAGCAACAGTTTTTGCAGAATACTATTTTTTTGTATTTTTTTCGTTAATATATATAGAGTTCTCTTTTATCAAAGCTTAGATTGCATTTTTTTGCAATTTGAAAGAAAAAATATTATATAACACATTCTTTGTGGCCTTTTTTCGCAATGTCATCTTTTACAGTAAACTTAAAATTAAAACTATTAAGCACAAAATATATTGTTTTTTCATCAGCTATATAAGCATTTTGTAAGATTTTATAGAAAAATGCAACTTGTGATGGCGTCATTTTACGATCCCATTTTGACTATACGTAATTTGTATATATAGTACTTTACATTACTTTTTAGGGTTTATTTTTTGCATCTATTTAATAGCTCAAATTATGTTATTATGGTCCTGTCGTAGCAAACAAATACAATATTAATGCTTTTATTGTGGTTTTTGTGTGCAAAACCACCCTTTAAAAAAATAGTGTATATAATTTCTATTTTTAAAAAATATTATTTCTACATATATCAGCTAAAAACGCATTATGATAGTGTAATACGCATACACTGCGATGTTGTGTTTCTGTGTGGGATTACAAACTCAAGATCGCAAATCTTAAATCTCAGACTATTAAGTTTTTCAAATAATTAACTAAAAAAGAGATAAAAACGATACCCTACTGTCTCGACTGTATTTAATTTATAACCAACAATCTCGAAATACTTAACTTTCTACTTTCGTATATAACAAAGAACAGAACAGATCATTTTATGATGTATAGATTATGTGTATACTTTGTATTGTAATATATTTTTTACATTGTAAAATTGTTTACCTTATGTATTTCAAATTCAATTTTTAGTTCACATTACAAAAATATTATAAATATTCATTTTAAAGCTATTTTTTTATAAAACATATTTACCTTAGTTTTTTTGATTACATAAAGAAAATATAAGATGCGTGTACATGCATTTTGTAGTTACAAAGTAATTATCAAGGTGCTTTTAACTGTGAAAAAAATCAACACGTACAAATTAATTGTCAAATGTTAAAAAAAGAGTTAACTTATACTCATATTTTATGGCACATAACAATTTATACACAGATACACATAAGCGCTATTTTTTGTTGTTGTTTGTCGTAGTTGTATACTTAAAAAAGTGTAAAAGTCATTTTAAGGTTGATATTAGTAAAAGTTTTTATTGAAGAAAATAAATTCGCTTTTGTACATTATCAGGCTGTGTTTTGCATTTTCGATACCAGTGACACTTTTGAACTGCAACAATATTTTTCTTGTGTTTTCGGCGTTTTTTATTGTGACTTATTGAAGCAATTATGGTCTCGATGCCTAAAATTCTTACGATTTCGGGATTCAAGAGTTCTCGAGATCTCGCTCGACACAATTTGTTTTCTTTTTTAACTTTAAAACTCAAAGAAATGTAAAACTTACAACCCTTGTTGCTTTTTGTAATTGGTCGTATTTATGTTTCTAGGATGTAACCTTTAACCACATTTTTTTTTATTTTGTAATAGATTAAGCATTACGTTTTTTAAGGCTTAAATTTCCTTTTTACAGTGCACCCTGCATTTAAAAATCCATACAAATTACATTGACTTTTATACGGGCGATTTTTTGCAATACCCATGTTTACAAAAAACTTATTTTTTTTAAAAAATATTATTTGGTTGTTTTAAGCTCAGATTGCATTGTAAATAATATCTACAACACAAAACGTGATTAATATGCAGAAATTATAGATATGTTTATATCCGCTAGTATCTTTTATTGAAGAGGGCTATTGCATTTGCTCTTTTAAAAAAACTTGGTTTTTCCTTTTGCAAAAGCTTTAGTTACTATTATTGTTTTTTTACAAAAAAAAACATAAAAGCTTATTCTTGTGTTTCGTCTATTTTTTTTTCAAAACTGACCGTCCAAAATACACATAATTTTTTTTTCTATATAAAAAAAATACTTTATGTTTGTCAAAACGCTAAAATTGCATTGTAGGATAATTCACGCATAAAAATGCGTTAGCCTTTATTGTTTATATGTACGCCGTATAGTTTCTGCAGTAGTGTGTTACAAAAATTAAGTTTTCTGTATGTTTTTAAAACTGTTTTTTTTCTCTATAGAAAAGCTCTAATTGCTTTTAATTACTTGTATAAAAAAGCATAAAAAATTACTTTACTATTCATGACGTGTTTCTTCGCGAACACAGCTATGAATTTAGTTTGTTTAAATTTTCCAATTTGAAAAAAAAATGTTTTGCGTGTTTGTTAATATGCTAAGAATGCTTTGAAATTACAAAAATGGCCAAGATATGATTGGCTTTTTGTATATGTTAACGCCTGTATAAATATACTAGGATTATATGATGCAGTACTCATTTTTTTACACAAAAACTTTCGTCTTATTTTTGATAAGCCCCGAGGTAAACTACGGCATTGAACCGGCTTTTTGATACGGAAAACCAGTCAGCCCTACGCGCAAAAACAATGGCAATATAGAATTTACATTTTGATACGACTACCTGCCTTGCTCTAAGCGTACGTCATGTTTTTTATATAATATATGCATGTAACGTAAAAAAAATAACATGAGCTTGTAAAACTTTTCGTGCTTTTATGTGTATTTGTCTCATGAAGGTTTGCATATTGTTTAGTGTTGTTTGAAAAAGTTATATTTTACATTTAAATTATTGGTTTTTTGTTTATACCTGATTAAATATCTTATAACGTCCTGTGTATGTAACTACTCTTACAACTAAAATATTAGTTATGCGTCTTAAGTTGATAGAACCGATGTTATTTAATATATATTAGTAAAATATAAATAAGATAGATATTAACAAATTACATAAAATTGTAAGGATTGTTTTACAACAAGAACGAAGTAAACGAGGCTCTGTATGTAGTTTAGTATCATGAAAAATACCAAAGCATGGAAAGACTTGGCGTTTGATTATTCTTAACTTAGACGAGACATCTAAAACAAAAAACATGAATTTTGAAATTACACTCATTATCAAATGTTCATCTGTAGAGAAAAAATTTACAAACTAAAAATTTCCAATTGTTATATAATTAAAAAACCTCTAAAAAGGCATTTGATTATACTTTAAAATTTTTTTTATATGTCTTAACTTTAAAACTACTATTTGCTTTTGTTTTAATATCACAACGCTAAAGCTACTACGATCTTGTTTTTTTTATATGCAAAAAATGGTAAAAATATAGTCACATACTTCGACTGCTCCGTAAAACTTTACCATCGTGACATAATACATTTACCGGGACAATATCTAGCAAAAAACAGATATACATGGAATAACAAGATACTTTAGCAAAGGAGTATAAATATATTCCAATTTTTTTTTTATAAATTCGCATTGCTTACCTGTATGAAAATATATTTCTAGGCACAAATTCATATAATAAACCTATATTTTTTGCCTTTAGTATTATTTCTATTTACAAAAATAGTACATAATTTTGATAAAACTGATAGATTATTATACATTATTTATGTGTTTTACCAGTGGCTTCGATTATTCTGCCATAAGAAGTAGATGTAAAGAAGTTGTGCACTTTCTGGTAAAGGCTACAAAGATATCCGGTTAAATTAGCCCCAAAGGTTTTAAATTGATGTTTTTTGTTTAAAAAACAAGAAAAATAGTGACGTATGTTTATACAGGTACATTAAAAAAGCAACTTTACACACAAAAAAATATATAAAAATAAAAGCTGAAGATTGCTTTTACAGTGTTTTTTTTGCATATAAAAGGCGTGTGTCACAAAACTCTTTCCAGTAGGTTTCCTTTACATAGAAATCTCTATAGTTTATGTTTCGTGACACCCACTTAATATATATTTTTTTGGTGTCTGTTATATGCGTTATATATGTAATTGTTTGTTTTTCACTTTAATGTATTCCTAATAGTTATTTGTAACCAAAAAATTTTTCTCCCACAGGTTTTAAACGGATTTTTTGCCAGAATGTTTTCTTAGTCTTTCCGCTTGTTAGGATGAAAAAAAAATCAGATCTGTGGGAATCGTCAATTTTTTGTATCGCGTATCCTTTTAGATTAAATCTCGTACATGATATTGTTAAAAAACGCCTTTATATGCAAAAAAAATTCTTACAAATAAATTTCCATGATTTTGTAAGGAACGGTTGGTTTTATAGTTCTTTGAAATTTATATGTTAAACTACCTATTTAATAAAAATAAATAGTGGACAAGTGTTGGCGCAAAGGTGCTACTTTTAATAAGTATTCTTTGTCTTTTTTTGCATCTTCAAAGTTTTTATTGGTCAAAACTAACACAAACATACATGGGTACTATTGTACAAGACTGAAATGTAAAAAGTTTGTTGTTGCAGCTTCAAATGACCAAGAGTTCTAGCCTTTTCTTATTTAAGTATCTCAAATTACCAAATTTAATAAGTGTGGAATATGTACACGCAGTGCTTACTTGAACTGCCAACGTTGGATTGCAACTTCTTTGCAAAACGCAAACCATACCAAAAATAATTCTGAATTTTTTAAAACAAATTTTTAGTGTATAAGTATTCTTTAATTTTTAGATATATCGTACTTAGTATTTTCATTTTACTTTTAAAAAAGCCATTTTTAACAAATGAGCCCAAAACATCTCTTTTTACTGCAAGTATATCTAAGCTTGCTGTTTATGTTGTATAGGTAAGTATCATGCCTTTCATTATAATATAAATAGCGTCGTTGCCAGCCTCACTTTTCAAAGTAGGTATCACGTTTACAAGTTTTTGTTTTTTATTTTTTAGCGACGGTTGTGTGCTTGCAATAACAAAACTATTGTAAAATCATTTTTTGTTAACATCTAGTGAAAATTTGCACGGCACTTTATACGAATTTAAACTAGATTTTGGCAGAATTATATTTTGTAAAAGCGATATAAAAACAAAGTGTACTTTATTTCTCATCTAATTATAATTGATATAAACAATATCTTTTTGCTATCATACTTAAAAATTTGCCCGGGCCCAAACCTTTTTTTTTGTGTTTCCGGCACAAAAATCTGGCTCAGGAGGAACCGGGCTGTATTTTTTATCAACATTTCTTTAAAAAATCATTTTGCATACGCATAGATATATATATATTTTTTTGATATTTATATGTCAATAAATTACGTGATTGTAGTTTTTATAAACGGAAAGAACATTTTTTCATTGTTTTATTTAGTCAAAAATTACTTCGGCAATCTGGACAGTAGACGTTAAACGCCCAAAATGTGCCGGGATCCGAGTCCGGCTTATCCCGGTTCATACTTTTTATCTTTATAATATAAATTGCACTGTGATTTTACCCTTCGCTTTCTGTATTTCGATTTTTTAATGCTTCATGTTTTTTAAAATAAGGTGTTTAAATGAATATTCGCAAAAATAGTATGTTTTTGTGTTGATTTTTTTTCGCTTAAAAAAACTGCAAAAGTTCCTAAAGATATACAAAACAACAACTGGTTCTTATCGCTGACCACACCCTAATTTTTTAAGTAAAAGCTTTACGAGGGAATGTAACCACAGCCTCCAAAACTTTAAATCCAACTTTGCAAAAGGCAATAAACAAAATAGATATAAGAATAGTGTCTTGCTTGTTTTTTTTGTATTTGTTTTTTGTATTTTATTTATAGAACATCACAACAGAAAGTACGGATTTGGCAAGTACAGTTCTGTTTCTATTAGCCAACTGCAGAAATAACGATATAAAAAAACTCTTTTATACTTAATCAAACTAGTTGTATATTTACAAGAAATAGCATTCAGTTGTGTATGTACAGGTTTTATATGCGTTAAAGCTGCCTTACTCATTTTTTTATTTTTGCATTAGGCATTTTAGCAGTTGTTTGTTTCAAGAGATACATATTTTGCATATATTATAATATTTTTTTGTAAAATAGGTATATAAAAAAGACTTTATTCGTTAACCATTGTATTTATATTATATGACTTAGAGCTTTGTGTTTCAGTTTTTTGTTATATTAAAATCGCAATTATTTGAATTAAAATATTCTCTTTACTGCAAATTTCTATTCTAAGTAATATAAAATTGCAAAACAAGTGTATCTAAAATTAATATTGTGTCAATAAACCTTTTATAAAAGAAATGAAGCGTTTTCGACACATGCATGAACCTCGTATCAATACGTTTGATTTTCCTACATTTTGCTGGCATGGTAATCGGGCCAATTATAGTGATTAGAATTTTTTTTTACGCCTGAATTTTTTTAGTTTTATGTAGGATATGCATCTAGGGCATCAATGGCGTATAAAAAAAATCTGTATCTGATAAATTGCGTAATGATTACAAGTAAAAAACCAATATTCCAGTACAATTTTTTGAGTTCAGAATATTGATATAGAAAACTTTTTGATTTTTCTTTTTATTTTATACTCATTATGCATTAAAGTATGCCATGTCATTTAGCCTCTATAAATATCGCAATAATCTGATGTCTGGGTTTTTTGTAAAATAGTAATAGACAATCGTTGCAGATCTTCAACGGGCTGGTAAGCTGTAGCACATTTACAAACAACCTTAAACGCATATCTATTGCATATTAAGTAGTACGTTGCCAATTCGGTGGCACTGACAAACTAGCTGCTCACATTGAAGATCACAAAAACAAATGTTGCTAAATTGTATTAAAAAGTTTTCTAAATATGTTTTTGACAATATGTGCACTTCAGATGTATTATCGCATGACAATATGCCAATCTGATACATCTTAAAAGTATGTATTTATAATATATATTCATTCCTTAAATCAATAAAACTTACCGAAAACCCTTTCTGCAAAATATAAGTCCAATCCGACAAAATAACATGCAAAATAACGCGAAAACGCGCAGAAAGATTTACGATGTAAGTTCTTTGGTTTTAAATAAAATGTATCGGTATGAACAACTTTATTAATTGCTTTTTATATTCGTGATGTCATAAAAGACTAAAAATTACAAAAACAGAAGCTGCTGGTTAGATATTAGTTATGCATACAGCAGCTAGTTAAACAGGCGTTCAATAAAATTGTTTTTGTTTTAGACATATTTTTTTGTATAACACATGATAGTGCATTTTTCGTTAAATATGCACTATTTTGATACTCAAAAATGTCAACTATGTTTATTTACGAGTTTATGATGCTGATAAAGACATTTTTTAAAGAAAAACGGTAAAAAAATACATTAAAAATAAACAAAAGCATGACAACTTATACAAAAATGGTTTAAAAAATTAGTTGGGAAGTAACTTCAAATTTTAAAGCAAATCCGCACACAAAACAACCAGTGTAAGTAAGTTTAACTAAACACCTAAAAAAACACAAAGAAAAACAAATTTTTAACAAATATGCCGATAAAAATACTTTTGATAGTTTGTCTAGTTAAGACAGCAGTAAAAAAAGTTAATTGACATAATAAAAAATAAAGATATGCTGAATTTGTTTAACTGAGCAAATAAAGACTACTTTTTTTTGCGAGTCCACAGATTGGTACAAAAAAATCTAAATTACAAGTAAAAAGACAATGTAAAAAATGCACTTTTATTTAACATATTTTTCAAAACTAGTTTTGCTGACTATAAACATGCACAAAAAATGTTTATAAAGATAAACAAAAAAAACTAGGATTACATTAAGATTGTCAACTACATGGATTGAAGTTTTTACTGATTATAAATTTTATTGAAGTATAATACTGTGTCATAGCTGCCTAAACAGATAGATAAAATGTTTTCCAAATATTAAAATACGAATGTTGAAATTTTGGTAATTTATTGTGGTTTCTCAAAATATAAAAACTTTCTTTTAACATATAAGCATGGATAACGGAAATATGTATACATCGTAAGAAAAGTCAATTTTTTTCGTTACAAAAAGTATAATTTTTGGAAACTAAACTATGTATTGCACTTTATTCTACGATTAAACGCAAAATAGACAAAAAAACCCTAGTTTTACAGTGGATCGTATCAAAAACGTGATAAAAAACAGGCTACGAACCTGAAGATGAACGTTAATGATATTGCTTACGATCCGAAGAAAACAAACTTGCATTATTGATAAGTTTAATTTTTGGTATAATGCATAATTGCAAATGGGTTCTGAAACGAATTAAATTTTGTCAAAAAGACGTCGAGAAATAACAATACAATCAAAATAATTTTTCAACGCTAGGAAGTATGCATAAACTTTAAATAATATTAATTATGTACCAAATGTCATTAAATTAAAATTTACAGTATATCATTATAATTTACAATAATTAACAAACAACTTTCCATTATGCTTATGTATGACCTTGCCAACACTTACATTTGTGTAATTAAGCTGTTGTTTAACATTAAATGAACAAATTTTACAGTTTATGGAAATTTTGTAACGCAACTTAAAACTAGTAAGTAAGTAGGGACCTTAAATGCACTTGACGTATATGAATTACTACTTTAACATACGAACATTTGTCCATAAATAGTAAATTTAGTTTTGTGATATTTTTATGTAAATAAAATCAGCCATTGATTTATAGTTTGCACGGTAAAATCCGAATTTTCAAAATTAAGACTTAATGAATCCTTTTTTAACAAACTGTGTATAAAAGCGCAAAAAAAATATATTGGAAAAGCTATCGAGTACCTGGTCTTTGCTTAGGTAAAGTTATATTTGTTTTTGGCTGTAAATAGCCAAAAAAAATATACTGTGCAATGACATGGGCCTAAACTAGGATTTCAATGCTAACATTAGCGTCTATTAATATTCGAAAAAATTCAGGCTTACTGGAATATCAGTTTATTAATAGCAGAAATCTCCCATAGATTTTTTGTTTATGTTAAATGCGGCTTTAAAGTATAAAATGCGTACAGTTGCGTATTTAATACGGGTCAAAAGTATTTAAATATGCAGGTATACGCATTTTGTTTTTTCATGCCATTTTTTGTGCTATTTCCTTGTTGTGTTCTTTTTTTAAAACAAAACTTACGTAAAATTAAAATAAAGAATCTAATGTGTAAAATGGTAATATCTGGTTTTGCAATTATGTTTTTTTACTAAATATTATTAGTATTGCATTTAAAAAAAAAGCATACATATACCATTTCGGTTACATTTTATGCTTTATAATGAAAAAATTTGTAATTGTGTCTTTGAGTTTGTTCTAGCAAAGTAAAGAAAAACACTGTTGTTATCTTTGCAGTTCATACTTGTTTTCTTATAGCAGCTTTCATTAAGATAGTATCTAAATAGAAAAACTAAACAAAAAAAAACTAGTTTTATATGTTTTTTTATGCAAATAAAAAAAAAAAACGCTTTTTAAGATCACATGAAAAAAAACAGGTGATGTTAGCTCGATGCGAAAAAAAAAAATTAGTCGCTAAAAAAAAAAAAAATTTAGTGATTTATAATTTTTTCTTTTTTTTTAGCCTCTAAATGCTGTTTGCTTCTTTGAATTGTATTTTTTTAATGCCAATTTTCATGCATGCTGTAAAAATATGTGATTAAATGTATAACAATAACATTTTATAAATATGCAAACTGTTTGTATGCAAATATTTTCATAGTGAATACTAAACCGTCAACTTTTTTCTTTTGTGGAGTGCATCCAAAAACGAACAAAATTGACATTTTATATATTAAAAAGTTTCGTTTTTTTATTTACGAATAGCATTTTTTATTTGAACATAATTTTAACACAATGAAACGACTGTATTCTATAAGTATTGTTCGAAGGTTGTTTTTGTGTAATTTATACGCTTATTTTTTATATTTGTTTTTGCAAAAAACAAACTTTTTTTGCCTCTAGTAATATTTTCACTGACGCTTCTTGATTTATCTTGTAATCGAACAGCTACAGCTTCCTTTGTCGTACGCAATCTACTTTTACCCGTAAAAATAACCTGCAAAATAACGATATATCAAAAACTGTATAAGACATAAAAAATCAACAAAAACACAAAAAAGGGTAAAAATATTACAAAAACAGAATTTTTTTAGCTGTAAAAACACTTTATATTACATGGCAAAGTATTTAGTGTTTCACATTAGCTCTTGTATACAAATTTATTTTTACATTTGCAGTTTGTCTATAAATATTGCCTGCCTTAAATGTATAAATGAATTGTTTTTTTTGTTATATCGCATGTAAAAAAATAGTTTAAAAGCACTTTACATAAGTTATGAACATTATAAATGCTAGATCGCATTTATTCGTAAATTATTATTTTTTCATCCTACTATACCACACATCTTATATTTTCATTGATCTAATTACCTATACAAATATTATGAAAATATAATGTTAGTTTTTGCAGCATATTGCGCTCAATTTTATTCTTGTTACGCTTTTTTTTGGTTTTTTTATCACTTGTTGCGGGGATTGGTTTTTGATTCGGTAAAACCATTTAACCCATATTTTGTACAAAAATGTAAAATTTTCAATGTATAGAAAAAGATATAGTTATACAAACTAAAAGATAGATTATAATTAATTTAGAATGCGAAGAAAGTATCCAATCTCCGCAGAATCTTTTTAGAAAAAAAAAATGTTTTAGTCAAAACTTTTGAAATCTTGATTAGTCATATACTCGATCTTTAGAATAGAATAACATAAATGATTTTGTATGGATAAATATAAAAGATATATTAAGAAGAATAAGTAAGAAAGATTTAAGCACAAAAAACTTTATACATAAAGCCAAAAGCAAAACTATTAAAAAACATAACAGGCCTACAAAAGCATTTTTAACAAAAATACATAAAATGGTATGCTGGTTTTAATAGCAATAAATTGTTTTTTATATGGTTTTGTTAGTATCTGACCAAAAACTTAACCACAAAAGCCCTGCCGTTTTATGTTGCAGCCAAGTGTATCCGTAAATTACTATCAGGTAAAATTTTTTATTTACGATACAAAAGCATAAAACGCGTTTTAATTTTGGACGCAATATATTTAAGAATTTTTCCGTAAGCTACGAGCCATCTTTTTGTTTACAACTGGAAGAAAAACGTTAACAATTTTTTTTTAAATGTTTGAACTGAGTAGCCCCACTCTTATTGCAATTTAACTATTTTTAAAATAATAAAAAATGCAATAGTGTAAAAAATTAAACATGAATAACTCATTTTGTAACGTAAGCATTTTTCGGTGTGTTCATTGTGGCTAGAGAATTTTAATATTCTAGTTTTGAGCTATTTTACTCATTTATCTTTAGTGCTTTCGTATAAATCATTACTTTTATTAAACAAAAAAAAAACTATAGCGTCAAAAACTAAGCAAACGTTGGATGATAAATACTGTAATAGTTGCTGTCTCTTACGCTGTAAGAAAAAATATTTTGTTAGGTCAAAAATACGATTTACTAAATTTTTCGCGAAAGCCCTGCGTATTAAAACAGTGTGAAAGTCCGCCGTTGCTGTCAGTTATATATATTTTAGCGCATACAAAAATCCTTGCAAATGCCTAATTTTTGCTTACCAAATAAACATATAGTGTCTTGATAACAGATTTTTAACCCATTGCGATATAATATGGAATGAAAAGCAAAAGGTGCAAAAAGGTAAATTTGTAAACATGAAAACGATATAAGGATTTACTTTGTAGTAAAAAACTTGAATTTTTACTTTACTTATTTAAGTAAGAAAATCTGTTGTCAGCCTCATCCATTACATATAAAACTTTTTTCGTACATTATGCTATTGTGCAAAAGAAATAAATACAACAGGATAACATATAAAAATACATTTAAAAGTTTAGGAAAGATGTTCAAAAGGCTTTTTACAGTTGTATGAATACCCTCTTGTGATTTATGCGTATTTCGCGTTACGGAAAAAAAAGAAAAATTTTAAAAATCAACCCGTCTGTTTAAGAATCTAATATTAATCTATTTCCGACAGTAATAACAAATCGGTGGTAGTATCTATAAGTACAGGCAACATGTAATGCAGTACTAAAAAAAAGATTGTTTGCTTACTTATTAATAGAAAAGAAAGTAAGTACATACATTATTATTTCAAAATACTAAAAACAACAAGAGTATATGTAATACTGCTGTATTTTTAGTAGAAAAAACAATTTTAAGGGCTGGATTTCTATCAAATGTTTAAAATGGTGAACTATTTCTAGTTAGATGCAAGTTCTAGCAGTGTGGTGGCATTTTATATGTTTAAGCTAACATATTATATTGAATTGCGTATACGGGTATATATTTGGTTGCCAGTTTTACTTGGTCGTTTTTAGAAACTAGCAGAGTATGGCAAAAAATATATTTTGATGTTTCATTTTGCATTAAGGTTGCAAATTTTGCTGCAGTGTACTCGTTTTGTTACTTAAAACAGTTGTGCGGAAGTTCGGCATAGTTTGTACATTATGTGATATATAATGTAAAGCTTCCGATATATAAAAAACGTTGTTTGTTTTTTGCGAGTTTTATAAATATGTGTCTTTTTAAATCTTTAGCGCGTGTTTTATAAGAAATTTTAAATAGGTTGTGAGCAAAAAAAGTTTACAAAAGCAAATAAGAACACTGTTTTAGTTCGACTTGTAAACAGAAAAAATTCTTTGTAGTATAATATCTGTTGCTTAAATTTAATTTTTATTCACTAATATTACTAATCGATTTAAGCAAATAATACTTTTTTACGACTTTTTTTTGTATTTTTAAGTTCGCCATGGAAAAAAACTGTTTTTACAAAAACTATTTAAATCTGAAAACAATTGGCTTACATTGCCTATTTAGTTTTTAGGTAAGAAAAAAAAAACATAACGGCTGTAGATTTTTTCTTTTTCCAGCTATTAAAATGTTTGCTGTATACACATAAAATGACTTTATATACACAACCTCTACATTGATATTTCATAATTACAAAAACAAAACAAAAATGCAAAAAAGTCCTGTTAAGTTTAATACAAAGACTGCATCGTCTGCTACGTAAAAAAATTATACAACAACAGACAAACCTTAAAAAAGCAAGGTAGCTATGAATTACTTGTAGTTTTTATATTTGTTTTAGTTGGGTTCTGATTGTTAGTTTTGCAATTCACACTTTAAAAAAAGCGGGATCAGAATGTAAAGTACGCAAATTATACACTGACACAGCATATTAGGACTGCGAGATTACGTAAACTTTACATTAACTAACAGTTTCACAAAAATGCAGGCCATTACCCCTTAAATGGTTTTTTGATCTTTCAGCCCAAAAAACCGGGGACCGGATAACCTCAATCTAGTTTTTTAAAATAAAAATAATTTTAAATTTCTTCATAGCGTCCTAAAGGTGTATTACTTGACCTACTTAACATGAACACAAGTAACGGATCTATCATACTAAACCCCGAAAATGATTAAAGAAGGCAAAAAAGAAAATACTTGGTCATACAAAATCCGACATATGGCGTATATGTATACAGCAAACGACATCTAAGCTTTAAAAGCGACTGCTAAAACAAAATTTAACGTAACAAACTACAATAATTGTGTTCTTTTTAGATACTAAGAATGAAGTAAAGTTTACAAAAAAAACAAATACCTTTTTAGAATGGCAAAAAATATACTAGACATGCATTTTTGTATTATGATTTTTACACTTTTTTTAGAAGTGCGCTTACATGTTCGACTAAGTTATTTCCTCACAATTCAAAAGATGATGATATAAATTATTTACTTATACAAGCACTTTTATAAAAAAACACTACTGTTTCAACGGCGTAGCTAGGGGGGAGGGGGATTGGGGGACAAAACCCCCCCTTCCAAAATTTTTTTATGCCTGAATTTAAGGGGGGTCTAAATTTAGGGGTTAAAAAATTGAGCATAACCCCCCTTTGATAAATTATTTTTTTTTAAAACATGAAGAAAATATT
>JAQFYM010003582.1:0-18191 GCA_034694785.1 Agrenia bidenticulata | reverse complement strand
AGAAAATTTTCGACGCCCTGATTTAAGGGGGGGTCTTTTTTTGTGCAGAGATTTTTTTGATTTTAAGAATCTAAATTTAAAAATTTTAAGTTAATTTTTTTCAAAAAAAAATTATAATGTTATAAACGCATAAAAATATAGTTTTTGGGCCTTAATTTTTGCAAAAACACTGACTACCCCCTGGCTCAAAAATATCTGGCTACGCCCCTGCTACCCAGTATGTGCAAATTCTCTGAAAACAGAAAAGGGCCATAAAAGTTGGTTAACCAATGCAGCCCACTTATAATGCCTTCAAGCAAAACCAGACATTAATAATCTAAGTAGTACAAAAAGACACTACAATGATTTTAACTTTGCTTTAACTTATGCACTTACGCAAAAAACGGGATCAAAGATGTTTTTGGTATTGTCGATTACAAAAAAATTTTGTTCTAGTTGCGTTCAGTGTTAATCTTACACATACATCGAAACCTTTTAAAAACATATATTAAAAATTACCGATACACATATGACAACTGCTAGTTAGTCTATCATACGAATTAAATAAAAAATCGAACGAGTATTTTTTTAAATTTGCTTTGTATCGATAAAAAAAGCTTAAAAGTTTTACAATTTAACAAAACATCAGCGACACTATACATTAATTATGCAAAAAGGTACAGATTCTACTTAAGAAAATTATTTTAAAAAATAATTCATATGTATTCAAAAATGATTTTAGTATTTTTTTGTTACATTTTCGTATAAAATAAAAATAAGTACGAGTTTAAAAGTAGGTAAAATGGTTTTAAGTACAAAAACTTCTTTGCATGTGTACTCATACATAAGTTTTAAAAGGGTTGTAATTATTGTCAAACTTGATCATAATGAAAGGAAAATATTGCCATTATGGTGATGGCCCAGTAGTTTTTAAAGGCCCTGATTATTTGCTAAAAGTTACGCAAAATAAGAAATAATGTGTTTTTTGTATAAAAAAAAGTTATAATAATAATGCACACAAACTTAATAGCAGTTTTTTGATGTTCCATATTTTGAAACCCTCTACTTAATAATAAGGTACCAAAATGTCGATTGGATGCAATATTAAGCAATTTCTTTTTGACAAAAACACGAGACGTCCACACACCGCGTAGATACAAGTAGGGACACTTTTTTTGTTTTTTTGCACAAGACGCTGACAGATCATACTTTAATTTGCAAAAATGGCGTAAAAAAAAACAGTTCAGAAAGAAAAAAAGCTAATTCAAGTGACGTAACCAGGATTTCTTATGTGGTAAGCGGCAGGGGAAATATATGAAAAGTGTGATAATATAAAATACCGCCTTTTTTGTATAAAGTTTTGTAAAATTTTTAAAAATATACTTTTTATAAAAGTATTTATTTTGAATATATTGACGTGTAAAACAAGACCCATTCCTTAAATTCAGACTACACTTTTTATACAAAAGTAAGAGCCGCGAAGCCCCCTTGCCCCCTTCGTTACGCCACTTGCTTAATTGAATACTTTTTTTTGTCTTAATTTCTTGTTAAGTTTAAAGACAATATTTTTTCTTGAATTTGCATTTTACATTATTTTTTTCAATTATTTTATATTAATTTTTAATTTTATTATTACTATATTGATTGCGTCTTTTTAAGGCCTCTTTATTTACTTCAGTGAGCTCAAACCCTGTAAATGCCATTTTTAATAGTATATATTATGTATTTGATTCTTATTTGTATGTAAAAAAAAATCAAATGACTTTTTTTTTTGTATTATTATTTACCAAACATATATTAGTTCTATGACTCGTGTCAGTAAGATGAAATCAAGTGCCGTTTCATAAAAATTTAAATATACAAGGAATGGCTCAAAAAAAGGCCTAACCTTGTATTGGAAGTGCGTTCAGATCAAGCGTAGTGCTCGTCTTTAAACAACTGGTTATGACTTATAACATTAGAGGTGTCCATAAATATCCTCTTATAGCCCGAAAAAAAAATGACCAAAAAAGTAGGACCAAAATACGACAATAACAACTCAAATCTATTTAAAATGCCAAAAAAACTATACAATGCGGCTATAAAGTATTATTCAGAGTTATATACAATTGTTCTAGAAGAGATGACATATATTCCTTTATAAGGACTTGCCGATCTTAGTTTACAGTATAAGCAAAAACATCATCCAGTAACGCAAAGCAATGTTTTTAGCTGCATGTTTGTTGTAAGGCTCACAAATACTCGCAAAGAAAATAGATTTCTACAGAAGAATGAAAATAAATGTGGAAGATGTTAAATTTTTTCGGACATGAACTTCGTATGTCGAATACTAAGAGGCCTTCAACATATACATCTGGCGATGAAAAAAACATCGTAGTCATCACGTTCAATGTTCTATCAGCTTTTTCAAGTTTGTGTAAAAGCTAAAACCAGTTTTATCTATTGATTTATAGTTTTCTAGAGAATCAAACGCCAGAGTTTATACTAGAATGTTGCCTCATATACAGAATTGTATTGTATGTCACAGAAAATTACTAAAAACAGCATCAATGATAATTGATTTTAGCAAGCTATGTATAACGCTGCAAGAACAACATTTACATATGTTCGTATACTAGCATTGCTTTTTGCAATATGCCTAATCCGTTTTACGGCAAGTACAAAGATTTGGTCTTACAATTTTTGTTAAATAATGAAGCTTATTTTCATAAGGTTGTTAACTATACTTCAGCATTACTACTTTTACCATTTTATCAGATTGATACAGCCTATAATATTTTAAAATGTCTTTTTTGCATTTTACAGTTCACAAGATCATGATTTTTATAGTACATCGAGAACACTTGGATATAAAACATAAAGCTACTTTACGCAGAAACACCTGGTCTCATTATAAGCATGTCAATAGATGAATTTGCGATATGGCGAAGGATGCAAGTAACAGTTATTCACGATGCATAATAAGTCGCAACGTAATATTTGAATATTTTTGATAGTACTTACAGAGATCAAAATGATAACCAACAAATAAAAAGCGAGATGACTAACAAGAGAAACTCATACGGCCGTTAAAAAATATAGGAGAGCCAATGAGAGAATATTAAACGCAAAAGCCAAATAAAATGGGAATGAAATTAATTGAATAGGTTGTATGCGAGCCATGTGTTGCGCGAATAAGTTAAATTAAAATACAAAACAGTATTTTTTGGTTCAAAGTAAATAGGTTGATTTACTTTACTTTACCTTTTTTACGAAGTTTGTGGATAAGGATTTACATCACGAGCTCGGGTTTATTGCCTTTACTGCACTCAGAGATCTATTAGATTTTTCCCGAAACTTCCGACACCAAAAAACTATTTAAGAAATAAAATTAAATACAATATGCGAACAGAAAGACCTGTCGACAGTGGCTGATGAGATACTTATATACCTTAAAAATAGAAGCTCGTATTTTTACAATATGGAAGCTGAAACAAAGAAAAAAAATCAACGACAGAAAAAAAGTAATTTATTCCCAAGGGTATTAACCATGAAACTTTTGCGATTTATATACGAAGGATATACTAAGTGTCAACATGGATGAAAGACGGAAAGACGGCAATAAGAGTGTTACAACGCAGGTAGTAGCGGGCGGATGGTAATTAAATTAAACTTCTATCAAAAGATATGCTGAGAAGGCAAAAAAGAATGCAGGACCCTAACCTAGAAGACAGATGGCAAATCGTGAAGAATAAAAAAATACAAAATAGCAATGGAATATACAATTTGTCAGAACAACGCAGCATGAAAATCAGAATAGATACCTAAAGTTTAATAAGAGCCAGGCGTACACTATACGAGATCTAGCAACGAGGTGGGACAAAGTAAAAAACTTTTCTAAGACAGTATCATATTTTAAGACGAAGGTATATAGATGATTCAGAAGAATTACATCTATTGGCAGCAAGTTTCTTACAGGGTGACCCTGGAAATTCTTTGATGATAACGACGGCGACATAACTAGCTACGAGATATTTAAAAATATGTTTAAAACAGAATTGGACTTGTTAAGACTGACGCTGTTGTAATGACGAAAGATTTCATGGACGAAACAAATTAAGAATGAGACAACACAAAGACTTTGTCGAAGAAATGGCAAGATGGGTCGTAGAGCTACAATAAAATGAAAAAAATAGTGCAATTTATAATTACCAATATAAAACCAGATCAGCGGTAATTTTACAAAGCGATAACGAACGATGAGACAACATATGCGGACTTGAAGGACAAAGTAAAAGAAAATAATCACATTACGAACACGGGGAAAAACATTCATACAAAATCAGCGGACAGAATAGAGAAAGCAACGAAAATGTAAATAAAGATTGCCAGATGTACTGAAACAGTTCGATAAGCTAGCATAACCGTGTTTAAAAACCAGAGGACAAGTAGTATTAAAAATCAGAGGTAAAATGTAGAAATTGGGGACGGAATAAACACTTAGAATACGATTGTTGCAGTGGAAACAGAATTAGATATATACAAGACAATGAAACAGAAGCACCTATAGGAAAAGACAGGATAGGATACAATACGAACTATGCAAAAAAGAGAAAAAATGCATATGGGGACGGCAACAAATATCAGCAACGTGGAAACGATACCCGTATATTGAGAGCTGGAAAAGGGTAAGCGACAATGAATATGAGGTTCAACAAAGGACACCTACATTTACAGAAAGGAATAGCATTAAGTTATGCTGCAGACAAATAAAAAAAAACTGTTATACGGGGACAAGTATAAGTGGAAAGTTTACAAATATAAATTTCATGATAAAACAACAGACGCAAGGTTTGTTGACTTTTTATGTAAATATCCCACAAGATTACGAATTAAATAACACAATTAGGTGATACAAGAAACTAGCGGACGAATATCTGTAATCATTTTTGCCCACGAGAGAACTAACAAAGTAGAAGCCCGCATAAACTTGTTTAAACATTATATGTTAAGGTTTACGGTAAACAAAAACGGAGTGAAATTTGAAAGTGTCGTAGATACGGAGGACAAAAAGCCTGTGTTATGAACAGAGTACGATAATGAGTCTAATCTATAATGAATACCTCGGAAAGATCAAACATTTGCATAAAAACAATTGACCAATTGCGATCACAGAGACATGTATCGTGCCTATACATAAAACAGAAATTTATCTCGTGTATCGCAAAAATCCTTCGGCAAGCGGCACAATAGTTTTTAATATAAATATATTAAATCGCCAAATACAGAGTAAAGCTAGATATAACAATTAACAAGTGTATTTCCGAATGGAAGTACACGGGTAATGCAAACACTTAGTTGCATAAAATCTGAGAAGATAATTATAAAATAATCTAAGAACAAAACAAAATGCTATTTTTTGACAGCCAAGGACCAGTTTTTATGAAATCAGAGAGACGAAATTGTAAACAGCAAAACAAGAAGATCAGAAGAAAACGATTTTGGTGCATGCTCGTTGATATACGTAGAGAGAAAGTGAACAAGACAGTACGCGTGGAAAGTGAAAAAATTCGACGCAAGAAACGGTAGAGATGGAATATTGGTCATTAACCTGGCTACCAACGATATGTAAGTAGAAATTAATATAAAATATTTACACGGGTAGTATTCACAGGATGTAAGATCAAAAAGTTAGAAAAAGCACAAGAAACTCATACGGTAGAGGAAAATATGAAATGCTACAGAGGCGAGGAAAAAAATGAGATAAGATTCAGACAGTAAATAAAACGAATAATAAGAAGTAAACACGATAGTAAAAGAGTTAAATGTTAAAAATTTATTATACCAGCATTAAACATCTTAAAATCAGTCTTTACCCTACGGAGTAGGTAAAAAGGTACAAGAAATTTGTCGAGAACAAGCAGAAAAAATGCTAACGAATAAATAATAGTACCATCTTTGAGTAAAGTGTGTAGCCTAGGTGTCTGTATATGAGAGGCTGATGGTTTTAACCGATTTTGCATAAATTAATGGGTTGTAAAAAAATGTAAAGTAAAAAAATTATAGTCATTTCCACGAATAGACTTAGTTTTTGGAGTAGCTGTCAGATTAAATGTTTCTTCAAAGCTCGATTTAGCAAGCGGATATTGGCAGAATAAGGTAAAAGAGGAGGATAAGAAGTCAAACCGTCATTGCCGAACTAACGGGTAAAATGAGTTAAATGTAATGCCGTTGGGGTGACTTACGCCCTGGCCTCACCAAAAAAAATCGTGGTTAACTTACTTAACAGATTTAAATGAAAATTTGCAATATCATATTTAAATTACATAGTTATTGGTAGTACGATGTCACAAAGAATTTAATAGGAATAGCCATAGTATTTCAAAAACTTCTCATATATATACTTAAAATACTCAAAGAAACGCTTTTTCTTCACAGGACGATCACATATTACGGGTAAAGTAAATCCCCGGAAGGAATAAGGATCAGCGCGCTTAAAAGTGACTGCAGTAAAGGATTTAAGAATACCAGTAGACAGACAGGATGTGCAAATCTTTAAAGGACTATGTTCGTATATTGAAAATACGCTTCAAAGGTTATATTAGTGGCATCATCACTAACGGATGTATTTAAATAAAGCAAAAAACTGATTTGAGGTCAAGAACAGGAAAAGGCATATACGACGTTGACGGAAAAGTTAACGTATGACCCGATACTGTGATTACTGGGTTTTAAGAAAGAATTTATCGTGACGATGGATGCATCCGCAGTAGGGTATGTAGCAATGCCCTCACAGGTGGGCGAAGAAAAATAATCTGTAATGTCATATTTTTCGAGCGTGACGAACAAGTATACAAAGAAATACACATCATCTATATTGACGGCATTGGCAATAGTGTGTAGCGTAAAAATCTGGCGCTGTTGCCTGATGGACAGAAAATTTGCTGTGAAAACGGAAAACGACGCACTGATATATATCGAAATAGAAGGATAATGACAACAAAGTTATCAAGATGGTGTTCTAAACTCGAGAAATACAAATTCAAAATACATTACAAAAAAAGAATATGGAACACCGTGGTAGACGCATTAAGTAAGAACGCAGAGCTGGAAAAGCAAGAAATGCCGGTTCATGGGTCTATAACGCGAATATAAGAAAAAAAGTGATAGAGCGAGAAATACAAAGATTCCAAAAAAACAATATATGGTACTGCCAGACAACGAAAGCAGCTTATACAGAGTTATCATATAGAGTTACGGCACGCCAACCCGCAGACTGCGTATCGGAGCCTTAAGAATTGTCACGTATGGCAGGATAAAATGAGTAATGTAACAGAGTCATTAAAGCATGTTTCGAACGCAAGAAAAGTTTAAATGCAATTATGCGTAAAACAAATTCTCCAATTCAAGCGGGCACGGCTTTTATAAAGAGAATCATAGACCTTGGGGGACCTTATCCTGTCAGCAATACCGAAAAAAATACGTTATAGCTTGCGTTGAAATCTTAACCATGTATAGAAAATTACAGACAATCAATGTAAAGATGGCAAGGAAATTACATATTTAATATTCAAAAGAATAATACTTATACACGGATGTTTAATATGAATACTATCCAACAATATAAAAGAATAGAAGAATGCAGATGTGGCCGATTTATGTGATAAAATAAAAATAAAAAAAGTTTGGCTGCCCATAAAGCCATAACCAAAAGTTTTAGTGGAGCGTACAATACAACACATTATTTGCTATACATGCAACAAACGCGAAAACGAAAAGGAGAATTGGGACAAATATGTAGACATAGTGGCATCTAACTTTTATATACCATTGTAAACGTAAATAAAACACTTTCCAAGCCAAAAAAAAACATTTTTCAAACTAACTAAGACAATTTCCAATCCAAAAAAAAAAAACATTTTCCGCACCGAATATAACGTTTTCCAAGCCGAACAGGACGATTTCCAAAGTATTAAAAGACGTATTCCAAACCAAGTAGGACGTTTTGTTGCAGTAAAAAGAATGTTTTCACAATTGTGTAGGATGTTTTCCAAATAAAAATTGACTTTTTCCAAACTAAAAAAAACGTTTTCCAAACTGTGATGGACGTTTTATTCACCGAAGTAAAACGTTTTATAAACCGAGAAGGACGCTCCTCGAGTCAAATAGGTTATTTTCCACACCAAAGAGACGCTGTTCAAATCATATAAAGCGCTGCCCAAACCAAAAAGGAAAGGAAATTTTTTTCTACATTCTAGGTCAAGATTTTTTTATTTTTGTCTTTTTTTTCCGCTCATTTGTATTTATTTTTTAAACCACTGCCTTTTTAAACCCCATGCAAGATAATGAACTACCTGAATTTCCTATATTCCAAGAAACTTCCCATGTGGTGACTACTGTGATTACCGATCTACCAGTGCTTATATATTCATTTTACTACGACGCAACTGATGCTCAAGCTCTACCCTTTGAAACGTTTAAGAAACACAAAAGTTACTCAATCTCGCAAAAGGCTACATATTGACAGCGTTACGAGAAACGAATATAAGACTCAACATGCACAGAAACAGCAGATATAATTGAAAGATCTGCTAACAAAAAAACTTCTAGGCATACAGCATCTGGCGATATACTAGCTGAAAGACACGGAGGTACAAGCCAATATACAGAAGCGGTGTTGGTAAAAATGACACGAGTCGCAGAAACGATCCCCGCCGCGACATACAAACAGATAAAAAAACGAAAGCAAATGACATATTTTTGTTTAAATCTAGCGTTGAAAACGGGCTTAAACTGTTAATGATGGCGCTTAAAAGAGCATGTCGGAAAAGAAGAGAGTATACGGGCCAGAGATAATTTCCACCCAAATGCAGTTTGGCATCGATTACACTAATAAAGCAGTAAAGTATAGGGCAAAGGGCATATATATTGACAAATAGTCAATATCTCGCATCTTACAAGGTCGCAAGCTGGATCAATACAAGGAACAATGTCTTCATAAGCATTTGCAACTTTAAGAAAAAGTTATGTGTTGTTAATATCGGCAATGAGTGTAACAGGTATACGTTGTAAAAGATGAAGTAATGATGGAAACGGAAGGCTGTTTAGTTTTACCTTTTTATAGGAATTACTGTTTGCCTAATCAAAGAGGTGCAAGAAGAACGCGATGTCTTAAAAAATAATGCAAGGATTTACGAGCGAGATGCAAAAACAGCGTTACTGGCTATACAAGTTATTCTTTTGGGGTTCCTGAAGTCAAATAAATACAAGCTAAACCCCATTATACTTGTTTTTATAAAAATCAAAACATCTACATGTCGTATTCTGTGTAAAGGTCGCTCAAGACAAACAGCCAACGTTATGCATTGCCATAAAGAGAAATATCAAATTATGCAATAAGAGAATCAACTTTACCAATTGCTGTGTCTACTAGGAGTAAGTAGCAAGAAATTTAACATTGGCGGGTACAGGAAGCAGGATTTTGTATTTAAAAAACTAATTAGTGTTTTTTTTTGATTTAAAAATGTCACAAAAATATAGATTGAATTTCTGTTTTTTTATCGTATCTATTTGTTTATTTGATATTTTGTCTAATATGCTTTTTTTTATTATATGCAAATTTTGTATTAGAACATCTGTTTTCATGCATCGAAAGCGCCTATGTGTAACTGTCTGGAACTGTATACTTTCAGCGCGTAATTGCAGGTTTGACTTTCACTGACGCCAATAAAACTTAAATATCCGGAATTTGGTGTAAGGCGTAAGCGAGATTCAAAGCCTGCAATTTTGCGGTGATATAAACATGGTAATGGCTAAGATTAACACGTAAATAGAAACCAAATATCTCGTGGAGGGTCGGTAGACATGTAGGATGTGTCGCCATCTTTTTATTTTTTACCAATAAGTGCAATGTGTAAAAGATTGGAGTTCGCAAAATAAAACGTAAAGAAACCTATAAATCAAGCATCTAAAGGCTTGCTAAAAAATACGGTTTTACGAAAAAGATGTCTTAATATAATTGTATAAAACGACGCATTGTATCTTAAAATTTTTTACTAATAAAATACGTTTTATTCGGTTTGTGAAGGTCCCTATTAGGTTAGGAAAATGTCCATTCCGGGTTGAGCTGCTTCCTCTATGTGTTTGAAAATGTAAAATTTGACTTGTGCAGCGTCCTACTCGGTTTACGAACCGTCCCTTTTAGTTCGCAAAACACCCTATTTAGGTCAAAAAACGTTCTTTTGATTTGAAAAACGTCCTAGTCGGTTTGACTAAAACGTCTAACTTAGTTTGGAAAACGTTCTTTTGGTATGGCAAACGTCCTTTTTTGTTTTAAAAACCCCATTTCAGGTTGATATATGTTATTTGTTTTGGAAATTGTTGTATTTGGGTTGGTAAGTATCTTCTTTGGTTTGAGAAGTTTCCAATTATGTTGGAAATGGTATATTAATAGAATTATGCAATTTAATGCTTCAGTTCAAACTATTATATCCAAGGATATCGCTTTTCTTTTATGGGGCAGCAGATCATGAGTGACAAAATGAAACAAGCGAGCAAAGAATAGAAAGAATTTAACAAATACAAACGAAGAAAACGCTGCAAATACACCAAAAACAGATGACGATGACTTGACCACTTTATAAGAGTTAAAAATAGACTACGCCGATGTATTATTATTTAGAAAGCAGGGTAATGATGACTAATTACAAGCAAAATAGCTAAATCCGTTTGTGGTCATACAAGCAAGAGACTGTGAGATTTCCGTGCTAACAGATAATGACTAACTGAATAAAGCGGAGGGCCGAAGGCAAATCAAAAGAGTGGTAGACAATGTAAAGAGATAGGAAAAAACTGCAAACACGGTCTAATCCACGAGGACGTGACCAAAGCGAATGAGGGGGGTCGTGAATATAAAGCATACGAAAAAGCTTGTATTACTTGCTTCTAATGCACAGTGGGGCTCTATTAGATTTTTCCCTAAAAGTCTAACTTGAAAAAACTATTTAAGAAATAAAATAGAACCCATATGCATAAAAAGGAAAAACCGTCTAACAGTGGCTGATGAGATAGTTTTATATCATCAAGAAGAAGCTCGTTTATTGTCTGTTTTGTAGATTATTATATAAAAACAATTAACAAACGACAATAAAACTTATATCAGTAAATATTCCTGGTTTTTCTATTCTAAAATCCTGCTTATAAATTCTTAGAATAACAATGTCTCATGACAAGATTTGCATCTTTTAAAATTCCTGCAGTCAGGATTTTTTGCTACGGTCATAGAACCAATAGAAAATTGTTAATTTTCTTAAGTATTGCTTTTAATAATTGCATACAATTAAAGTTTATTCATGCATTGAAAATACAGGAGACAAAAACACTATGTTGAAGAATATTTTAATGGCAGTAAAGTGTTCTTGAAACTGGGCACCCTATAGAACTCTAAAAAATACCATAACATTTTAAAAATATAATATTAAAAAATTGTAAGACCGTTAATGCACGTCTTAAAGTGCAATCTTACGCAATATATTTGCAATACATAGATTTGATGTAATTCAATCTACACTAAAAAAGTAAAAGTAATGTATATCAATTTTTGCGGATAATAACTGCTAGAAAAGTTAGAAAAAATGCAGTAAAGAATTTAATTTAAATTATTTTGTGTAATTCGCTATGAAACAAAAAAAAAATTATCATTTAGTAATATAGGCAAATCATACCTTTTGATGTTAGACGACGGCCAGCAAGCTACAATAATGAATTTCTGGTATTCATAAACACAATTTTTTGTATATGTGTTAGACTACTTAAATGCATTTAGATGCAGATAAACACGTTTATGTAGTATTCGAAAAAATTTTTTACCTTATAACTTTTCCACTGTAATGTTGGTTCGTTTTTTATCCATAATACAACTCTGTATAGTCTGACATTACGTAAGTGTATAAAATTGACTAGTTTATTTTTTATTTTTTACGTAAACCTAATATTTAAAAAAGCGCATAAAAAATTTTGTAATGTATAAATCTAACAGCCTACAATATCGTTAAGCACTTAACCTGCGTTTTATAAATCTTTTTGTAAATCATCATACAAAAAGCTTTACGACATAATTTTTTTAACTGGTAAAATTACCTGGTGTTTTGCCACACAGGTCAAGTAAAAAAATTTTTTATAAGGGTAAATTTTGAAGTAAAGTATATATTGTTTCTTTTCTTTGTGCGTTAAAGACCATAAAAATCACACTCATACGTTTATTAAACAAACTACTACGATAAAGGAGCATTCCCTTTTTACTAAAATATTTACTGCATTTCTCTTTTTATAACTCTTGTAAGGAGTTCTATACGATAAAAAAACAAAAATATACTTGTTGGTATGATGAATAGCAATAAAAACATTACATCAAGAGACAAAAACGTTTTTAATTAACTTAAAGCATGGACACTTCTGGTAGAAACACATAAAAAGCATAAAATGATGTTTTTCTATATAGAACCCTTTATTTTTTCATTTTTACGTTAAAAACATTTTTTCTACAGAGTATTTGGCTTTAAAGTATATTTTTGTATACTTTTAGCAATTATTAAGACACAAAAACAAATTGTATATGTGTTTTGCGGGTACCAGTAAACTAAGTTGGAAGAAAAATTTCGGCAAAAAATATATGGATTTATATAGTATTTTTTATGGTTAATGAGCTTTTTTGGTATTTAAAATGCCCTTTATTTGTTGGAATATTATGTACATTTATAGTCTAAATACATATATCTACTATTATGACTGGATATTCTTTTATAATTAAATGCAATTTTTTTTAACGGCTTTTTAAAAAATATATTTTGCATCAAATTTTTAAAGAATGACTTATAGGTGCGACATCGCCTATGTCGTTTAAAATAATTTTTTATCTACTAAAGAATGCGTTTGATATAAAAATAAAAGTTAAGGAATTCTTAAAACGTAGTTCTTTAAGAATTATGTAGGAAGTCATTATTTATAAACCTCACTAGTAACAATAAATACAAAAAAATCTACAAAGACAACTGGCACTAAAATTTCTTTTTTTTGGTGTAGTTACGAAATCAAGTTCATAGTTTTTAGGCATTTTTGTTTTATACTGCAAGCTTAAAACGCATCTTTTGCGCATGAAAAGGTTGTTTTGTATTTCATACATTTTTCATTAGCCATTTCGCTGTATTTTGGTCCTGCAACATAGTAGTCAATTGCGTTATATATACTGACCTATTTGTTTTGCTTTTCTTTAAGCAGGCTAATAAAATTAAATATATCGCTTAGCAGATAACTTTTCAATATAAAAATATGTTGTTGACATATGAGACACGCTCTTAACTACCTTAATTTATATAAAAACACCAAACATTTATATATAAACAGCTATATTAATCTTATATATGCAGCAATGTACACTTACAAAGTTTTAAATTGTTCCTAATGTTTTTTTAGTAGAACATTCATAGAAAAGTTAAAAACTGAAATCTATTTTTTAAATAAATTCGGCTTTTATTGTATTGTGATTCATATCATATATGAGTTAACAATAAATCTTAAACGATTTTTTTTTGCATTACTCAAAGATGGTTTGGGTATTTTTGTAAAAAACTACGTAACGATATTACTCGGGATTAGTTGTCAGGCGAATTCGGATAATAGATTCATAGCTGATTAACAAACAGCGTTAAAAAATATGTTCCAGAAAATATGTTTTTTTTTTTTTTCAATTGCTATAAACTCCAATTGTAACATTTTACCCCCCGTCATCCAAAAAAGGTGATATTTAATGTTGTAAATATTTTATGTGTTGCATTTTGTGCAAAATTGCACGTAAATCCGAGTTCTAAATAAAAAGGAAATAGAATTACTTATTGTAACTTTAGTAAATGTTTTTTTATTATAAAACAAACTATTTCTACGACTTCAAATTACTATAAAAACAGAGGCGTGTACCGTTATTTTGTTTTCAATCTAATTCTTGTCAATAACATGTACTAAAAGCATCCATGCACATATATTTACAAGCATTAATGTTTTTTTAATCAAAAAAATTATATGAATTTTTTCCTAAAATTAAACATAAAAATGGTATTCTTTTTACTAAATAATTTAAATAAAATATTCCTAATTCAATTTATTTTGTGTTAGGAAAAATATAGAATAAAAAGTATATTTTAGATATTTTTTGTAAGCTTATATTGTATTTCCGTTAGTTTTGTATGTCTGAATCATTTTTGTGTTGAGTGTTTAAGTTTTTTGCATTTTATCTATATAAAAGAAATCGAAAAGAATGTAGTAACACTTAAAACACTTATTTATATTGTTATTTCTAAGAAAAAAAAAACGTTTGGTTACCTGACAATTTTTACCTAAGGGTTTATTATATGTTGCTAAACGAACAAAAACCACTAATTTGTCATATCTGATTTCAACCGCGCAACGTAAATTTTATCAGGCGACTGAATTACCCTTAATCCACGTTTTAAATTAAGCCTTTGTCTAATATCTTTTTGCTTAAGCAACAATTTTTGTTTGTGTCTTAAAAGACACTTATATTCTTTTTTCTGTAATATTTGTGTTTTTCTTGGTTTTAAACATTTTACGCGACATATATTTAACTTGCAAGTTTTAGAAACACTAGCACTACTTCATGCAAAAAAAATGTTATGTGTAATTTGACCGCTGCTAAAAAAAGGCAAAAAGTTAATAAGCTGAAATATTGCGCATGTAAAAATACAGGTAAACCGATTTTATGGCCCACAAAATACAACATAATATTTTTATGTACGTCCCCGCTATAGGAAATTTATTTTGTGTCGTATTTTAGCAACGATCGATGATTAAAATATTTTTAATTTCCATTAAAATAGAGTTTCATATTCATTAAATAAAAAAATAAAAGATGTTTTGTTTTGAAGTCTAATATATTACTGATCATTTAACACTTTATGCGTTTTAAGCTTAGCAAAAATGCATATGTACAACAAAAAAAATGCAAATTTTAAAAAAAAAGTTTGATATTTTTCTGCTTTCTTATATTGAACCCTATAAAGGCATGATTTTTGGCAAGAAACTAAATCTATTAACTATGCTCAAAGCATTTAAAAGTAAACGGTTTTTATTGTTTTACATTAAGTAAAGATATAACCCTATTACTATAAAACTTCATATTAAACTTTAAAAAAGGTTTGCGTTAAAAGTGTATACTTATAACTAAAGGTGTGTTTAAAACTACTGATCTGATTTCTACAGCGTGGGTTTAGCCAGTGCTTTTGGAAAAACATTTTTTTTTGTATTTTTTTATTATTTTTTGAATCAAATTTTACATATTTTTTTAAAAAAAATTACGCATAATGGTTAATTTAAGCATTATGAAAGTAGCAAACCAAATACTCCATTTCACTTCCGTATTAGATGATTCCTACCGTCAGCAGAACAAAGATGGGCGTACCTTGATAATTTTGTTAATGTATTTTTAGGGCTCGTTATTTTTTATCCTGGAAATCGTTCTAATATTTTTTTAGGCGTAAATTTTCCTAGAAACAGGATCTAGAGTTAACTCCAGGTTGATTTCTTGAAAAAAAACACGAAAATCTCAGACAATAATCATTATCGTTAAAAATCCCAGACAAAAGAGATCGGAACCGCGTCAATAAAAGTTCACGGGAATACATTTGCGGACCAAAAAACAAAAAAATTTATATAACTCAGTTTGTCAATTTTTTATTACCCGGAATTTATTTAGCACCAAAACTACCCAACCTATTATTACCCAGAAAAAGTATACAGACTTGTTGCATCCCAGAAACATATTTCGAATAGAAATCACACGCTCTTAGTTCTAAGACAAAAAAATGATTTTTTCTTTTCCAGGAGCCAGTGGCGTACCCAGGGGAAGGGCTGGGGGGGGGGGGGGATACCACCCCCCTTATTTGGAAATTTTTGCTGCCTGAATTTAAGGGAGGGGGGGTCTTTTTTGTGCCGAGATTTTGTTAAATTTAGAATGTAAATAAAAAATTTTACGCTGAAATTTTTTCAAAAAAAAATTATAAACGTTAAAACACTGAAACCCAAGGTTTTTAAGCCCAACTTTTTCAAAAAACAGTGACTACCCCCGGGCATAAAAATTCCTTGGTACGCCATTGCCAGGAGCTAAATGCCCGTTCAAAAAGACCGCCTATAATAAAATATTGCAAATTCATACTTATAGCAAATTAAAATTTTATTTTAATATAACTTTTAATAAAATAAATTTATGCTTAAATGATCGTAAACACAAAAAAATACACCGAGAAAAAAATACATATAGAAGGTAACAAAAGAATTTATGGTTACACATTTAATCGAACCTTTTTTTCGTTATTTTTTGAAAGTAAAATGTACTTACATAACTTTTAATTGAAAAGACTTTTAAAAGTATTGTTTTGTATGCGAAAATGTTATAATGCAAGTGACATTTACAAGAATAATGGCAATATGTATACGCCTTAGGCTGTATTTTTTTATGTGAAAGTGCGCAAAATCCCGGTGATTTGTAATAAAACATAAAAAAAAAAAATGAAACGTATTTAAACAAGTATTAATACAAGAACCACATTTTTATTTTATTGCGTTTTTTTATTGTGTTATTTTGTTTTTTATTGCGCACTTTTATACCACTTTAATAAAAAATAATTACTATTTAATAGTAGAAATTTTTTTATATTTTTGGGGTTTTACAAAAGCATATTTTGCGTATAATTAAAATGTATAAAAATCTTATTTCTTGGGTTTATATGCAATTACCATATTTAAGCTTTTTTAATCGCTAAAATTCGCGTGTAATCAACCTTAATCGCACAAAGGAACTTTTACGCACATTACGCGTTATATTGAACACTCGAGATCCCTTAATTTTATATCAGTGGTATAAAACGGTTGACCGCATACTATTACTTGTAAACCACTACATGTATTTTATTTATATACTACTAAATCCGTAAAAAAAAGCAGAATTTATTTTTATATAACCTTTAATTAATATTCCAGTACGAACTGAATATCACACGGGCTATTGCACAGTGTTAGAATCTAGAAATCATGTTTTATATAAAAGATTGAATTACGGCTTACTATATATTTTGTAATTAATGTGTACGGTACTGCGCTTAACCGCATATGCATGTAAGTACATGTACACAAAGAATATGAGCTTTTATCACCCATGTTTTTCAAAATAATTGTAGTAACTGCACAAAAAAAATATATACTTTATAAAGGGTAGCATTTATACAATTTTTTTAAAAAACACGAAATGGCTGCAACGTGGTACACACGATTATTTAAATGTAGTTATTTTTGATATATTTTTTTAATTCTTTTATTTGTTTTATATATATATTTATCAATTGTTTTTCGTCATTTATAACCTTGACCTTTAGAGGCGATCAAAGACTTTAACTTTAGAATTTTGGCCGGTTTAGTAAAAAAATGAATATAAACTCGTCAAAACCTACATTAAAAAAACAAGAAAAAATTATTTTTTTACAGAACTTACAAATTTTAAAACGTGCAAGAAAGTTTTTTTTTTAAATAGTCAAACAAAAAACACACAAGCATGAAAATCGTAGCCAGCGCCAAAACGCGCCTAAATACTGTAGATGCGCCGCTATGCTATATTTTTTTTTTATAAAGTATTTTACATATCTAACACCTTTATAACAAAAAGCGGAATATTTATATTTAAGCGATAAAAAACTTAAAATACAAATTGAACTCAAACGGTATGTATATTAAAAGATATGTGATTGCTATTTTTTAAGTTATAACTTTTTTTAGATTAAAATTTTCAATATTTTTTATTACTAAATTTCTCAATATTTCTATAGTTGTGTAACCACATATTTTTTTGTTGTGGCTTTTTTTTACTACAAATCATGTATATTTTTACAGCATAAAAAACACAAAGAAATCATATTTGACTGTTTATATTAACGGTGTGTTTTACATTTAATATTATGTGGATGTATTTTCTTATATCACAATTCAAAAAAACAAAATAAATATACAAAAATATATCTAATTTTATATTGTTGTGCAAAATCTTTTTTAAACTATTTTTAAATAATTCTTTATTAGAGAAAAACATATAAAATTTATAATTTCATTTGTAAACAAGAGTTTAATATGTAAATTCCATTTAAGTATAAATTCTCTGAGTTCGTGAAAAATCAACT
>JAQFYM010003581.1:0-18196 GCA_034694785.1 Agrenia bidenticulata | reverse complement strand
CCTAGGATCGCCACTGAGTCAGGTAAACTTCTTGTTTTTTAAATAATAATTCCGTTGATTTTAACAATCCTATCTTTTACATAGCCGATTCTCTTGTATCCGTTCTTTCTTTTTATGCTCCCTGACAAATAAAATGTCTTGTTGCGCTTCATGGCGCCTATTTATGACACATATATGATATATAGGGCAAATTTAATGCATTTTTTATACTTAAATGCAGGAAAAGTGTCATAAACAACAGTTTTTTACTTTTAATTTCATCTTTTTCATGCATTTATTAGATATAAACCAGGCGTAAATGAACAACGAAAACTTACCATGTTACAAAAATATTGTTTTGTTTACAGTATAGACACATTATTCTGCTTGTATTTGCGCTTGATGTATTTTAAACCATCAAATTATTCACAAAAATCTATAATCGCATTTTGTGCATTTTCTTAATAATAAATGTCAAAAATTGTATTTTTTGCTGCAATTATGACTTGCCCTAATAAGCAGCCGCAAAATCTCTTGTTCCAGATAATTGATCCGGTATCATGTTTTTTTAGTTGCCCCATGGTTATTTATGATGCTCTGGCTATAAGTTTCATACGTTCACTTCCTATGCTTGCCTTTTTGCCACTTAAACTATAATTTTTCTAGATTGCGCTATATTTTGTTCCCTTATAGATTTTTAAGACACAACTCAAAAATTTGATTTTGACTGTTTTGTTTTGACCATATGTGTCTAATAATTATCAATATTTCTCTTTTCTTAATTTCCAAGTCAATCATCGTGAATTTGTATTATACTTTTACTTTTTTAGCTGATAAAAAGCACATGACAATAAAAACGCATTTTCTATACACGACCTGTTTGGCCACAAATCTGTTTTTATTTTTTATTGGCCTTTTCTGTAATAAGATCTTATGCTTTTTACATATCTTACACACGTATGGATCAGCTTGAATTTGTTGCTTTAATAATAAAGCGATATGCCTTTAATGTATAAGCTAGTGTATAGAAAAAAACAATAAAAAAATTAAAAATTTTATACACTGACACATCTGGGTTTAAAAGCTTCAATTTTTTTTCTGACCTTAATCTTCCACAAACTCATGCTGTTTTTCGTTTCATAGATACAGGCTTATTTTATGGATACTCCCTGGAAGAAACTCTACGGGTATTTTTTGTGCTGATTTTTGCTGTGTATGTAATAGGCTAATTAAAAAAGTAAAAATTATATTGCTTCAATGCAAAGTGCCATATTGCATCCTTAAAAACTAATTATATGTTTCGACCTGGCTATATGAAAAAAAAAGCATCCTATTTTATTTTGTTTATTTTTGTGTTCCAAGTCGTCTATCTACAGTTACTTTCTTAAAGCTTTCAAAAATAAACTTCAACTCTTGCTACGTAATTAAAAACCGCAAACCGCTTCTATATAATTTTTTACAATACTAATGTTCTTTCAGCATTGACAGGACATCTGTGTTTTTGTATTTATAAATACCATATTATGGAGGGATTAAACTTCAGCACCACTCGATAAAATTTTTTGCGTGAGTTCAAAGGGGGGTTTGCAATATGCGGCGCTATATATAAATACAGCGACTTCAGTAGTAAATAAAAGCTTTTTAACGTTTGCACAACTTCTTTCTTGTATTTTTTAACAAAATCTTATTATAAACTATAAATTTGTGCTTTCAAAACTTTTCACTAACAGATATTATTAAACTAGCTTGTTAAAATCTGCAATAAAAAGTCCGCCCTTTAATCAATGTTTTTGTGCATTTATATATATATAGTTGTTTATTTGAGGTAGATATGGCTTTTGTACGAACCGGTTGGATTAAATGTTTTTTAAAAAAATCAAAAATTCTTTTTTTTTATTATTTGACAAACGAAAAAAAATTATATCTAGTCGATTAAAAAACATCCGCATCCTGTGTAAACTTCATATACGCCACTGATGCCTAAACTACCATGTCACCACGCAACTTTTTAACGGTTTTTTTTTATATTTTTTGCTGTGTTTTTCTGCTACTTGTTTTTTGTCGTATGTAGTCTTTTGGTTATATATTTTGCTTTTGTTGACTTGTAGAATCTTTTGTGCTTATTTTTCTTTGTATTTCGCAAAGAATAAAATTTTTTCCACCTAAAAAACTACGTTTCTTTTTTTGGCGTCTGCCTTAATAATATTCACATGGTCATTAATATTCACATAGTCAATCTCCTTCATTTACACAAGATTTTGTTGTGTAGTTTTTTTGGGTAGCTTAATTGCATCGTCTTGTTTAGGAACGACTTAACAGATATTGAAGCCTGAGGGCACTTTTTTTTGAAGGGGCTTTTGTTTTCCAAGTATCTTTTTTGTACAAAAATATCCCAATATCACAGGATTTCTAATAGATCCGTTTATCATAATGCAGTTGTATATGTTAGATATTCATCCAAAATGACAGGGTTGCTTTAAAGAGGTAACAAAAAGTATGAACGTTTTTTTTAACGGAGTGTGTTTGTATTGTAATATGCAATTTTGTTACTAGAACTTAAATACGATAAAATATTTACATTTTTTTGTTCATATATTTACAGCACTTTTGTTTGTAGAAAAATGCAATCTTTGTTATTTTGCGTGTTTTTTTGCTAGCAAAAGATCTTATTTTTTTTCTTAAATCGGAATGCTTATTTGCTTATAGATATTTAAATAATTATAAAAGTATATATTTAAATAAATTTATATAATATAATATACAGATACAAATTTAGTATAAAAAAAACATGAGTCAACTATTTTGTCAGTAACGAACAAACTTTTTTTTTGTTTTTCTCTTATGCAAGAAACGTCAAGTTCAATATTCTATATGTTGGATACGGAGATCAATTGTTAACGATTCCTCCATTGTAAAATAGCACGTAAGAATACGTGCCATTTTTTTTTATAACTCAAATTTATGCACCAATTGTAGGTGTGACGATTCTACACATTTTGCGTTATTCGAATCAGTCTAAAGATAGTAAAATGTATAAGTAATTAAGGAACTATAATAATATACATATTTAGGAAAATACGTTCTAAATATAGGTAAATACAGACTAGATTGTTTGTTAGATATAAAAAGAAAAAGTTTGTAAATATATAGTAACTTTCATATGCGTTTTGGCAGGAATACTAAGAGCAACTCCGCGTCATCCAAAACTTTTAATACTATTTGTTTGAGCTAGGTAGGCAAAATGGTATGTGGGTAAGTACGAGCAGGTATTTTATGCAGCGTAACATTATAAATATACTATTTTCAAAAATTAAATTTGCAGACAAAACATCTTATAAATGAAACCATAATATTAATAACTTTCAATAGTTGGCTCTGCAACAAATGACTGCGTGATATGATGTTATTAATACTTTTGCAACTAAATAAACACATACATAACACATGTACACGCACATATTTTAGACGCAAGTTTTTCCACCCTGCATTTTCTACCTAACTCAGATAAAAAAAAAATTTTAATGAATTTGATACAGTTAAAAAAATTGAGGGCCACAGAGAAATTAGTTTTTTAGAGTTATTGTCGTTGTTATACCTATATATTTTTGTTTATTGTATGAAATCTGTTATTATTACCACAAAGTTTACGTCGCTTGACATTGTATAAACATATTACATTCAAAGGTGCTTGTGCAGCTGCAAACTTAAAAAATAAGTTTTTTTTGTATATAAAATAATAAAAAAATGTACCTTTTGGTTTTTTTACATTTAAATATAAAAAGTTTAAACTATATATAATTTGCTCAAATTATGGTAAAAACTTCTGTTACTGCATCGCTGTTTAATAAAGTGCTTATTTGATAAAAAGGTCACATACGCACAAGTCAAAAGACTGCCTCTTTTTTTTTGTTTTGATTGCCAAAAATCAGAAAAAAAATTAGCGTTATTATTTTAAAACTATTACTGCCAAAAAGTATACAAGTTTACGTATACATTTTTCGTACTTTTGTGCTTATAGATGCCAATTAAATTTTTTTGAAACAAAAACTGCTAATTATTTTTATAACTAGAGTAAGGGGTTCATACGCAGAAACAGTGTTTAAAAAAGATCAGTTTGTTTTTATTGTATAATTTTTTCTTATTAACACATAATTTGAATCATACTTAAAAAATTTCAAATATTTCATGTCATCTTACGTTGAACAAAGCAGACATGTATTACTTGCACATATTGTCAATGGTTTTGTCTTTTATATACGTTTTAACAAATTATAAATATTAGTTTTTTTAAGGTCATAAGAGGCCGCCGTGTACCACATGGACTACCACCAGCGGCATTGACGTGCCTGTTGTTTTGTTTTGTGCGGTAGTAATGTTGAAAGTATACAGAAAAAATAAATAAGCTGAAGAAGTAATGTAAAACAAAAAATAAATATAACCCCATTTATACTAGTTTTGTTAACATAAAAACAAATAAGATGCAACCATTTCTTCGCCTTTAGAATTCGTAAAAACCATTTTAAATTAAAATTTGCGTAATCTTCTACAAAAAAAAACCGGGCTTTTATTGACACAAGAGTGTATAATGCAACATAACCGTTTTGGTCGTTATTTGGTTTTGGCGTTTTTTATTTGCTTGCGGTCTACCGCGTTAACTGGTTATATCGACATATTAGCTAACCACGCTAAATGTGTATAATAATTAATATTTTGATATCATGCATTTTACAAATTTACGCCGAAGAAAATGTTATCTTATCTTATATTTTGATTTTAGATATAAGCATAATTGTAAAATCAGACATAAGTGAATACAGACTGCATATTTTGCACTCTATTAGCCAATTGCTGTACTAAAAAAACCTATGCGTATGACATGTGTAAAAAACCACTGCCTTGTTACGTGTGAGCAATATTTTAATAACAGAATTTCACAAAAAAAAACATATTTCGATCTTTTTATACATCTCATCAATGACAGTTTAAAACCGGAACTATAAATGAAATTAAGCAAAATGTTTTGGCCTGCTTATTTTTGATTGTAGTAAGCCACTGCATTGTATAAAAAAAGATGGAGTAAAGAACAGAGAACTATAAATGTGATTATTACAACTTGTAAGAAACCAAAGTATACGTAAGTTTTCAGAAATAAATACGGCAAACAATGTGTCATAGGAAAATGTTGCAAAAAATATTGTAAATGCTTGTATTTGTAAAAGTAGGTTAAATAAAAAAAGATCGTTGATAAAAACCAGTAAGCTGTAATATTTAAAAAACAAAAAGCACTTTAACATGTTAACGCAGAACAAAATATTTTGAGCCTACAAACAGTTGCATGCATATGCGTAATTACTGTTTAAAGCTCCTAGCCGGAATTCATGTTGATTTTTTGCAGTATGTTTAAAGAGGTTAACCGGTTTACATGGTACTTGTCCTATTTGTACCTGTATAACGGCGGGCTTCATACCAGTGGTTTTTGCGCGCTCGGGTAGGCACTGAGACAAAAAATGCAAAGGACCTTAGTATAAAAAATAATTTAAATGTTTTCATTAACTTATTGGATTTGTGAAGTGCGTCTGTTCCATTTTACCTGCTGGTTAACCACGAGCGAATCTACATATGTACTGCCAACACAAATTATAAATAGAAAACAACACATTTTGTATATATTTGTAATTATACTTTATAATCTTTTTGGAAAAAAAACTTTAGACAAAAACGATTTTTTTTTTTGGACATGGCCATAACTACCATGTCAATGCGTGAAACAAATATCTTAAACTGATATCCACTATAAAAAATGTATTTTTTTTTATTAAGGCAAAGTTTATGGAAAAAAACTGTATTAAAAAAACATAATCAAGTTTCAGCCTATGTTTGCCAACAGCATTTACTTTAGTACAATTTATTTATAATATGTTTATTGAAACAACTCAACCATCCCTTGTCGCAAGTCATATTAGAGTTCGTAATTGTATTTTATATTCAGGTGTAACATAAACGATAAACTCTTGTTATAATTGCATCATGTCATTATTGGTCATTATAAAATTTCAAAATAGTTTTCTACATGCCAAAATCAACAAGAAACTTGTAAACATGTTTTATGGAAGCATATTTTATTTTGTATTTTTTGTTCGGGCATACACAAAAAAGCACACAATTTGATTGTAATATGTAAATCTTGCATATATAAATACGTTTGGCAAGTATTGAGGTTAGGAAACATTTATTTCGTGTTTATTAATACATAAAACCCGAATTTTTATACATAAATTAAGTTTTTTACAAAAATTCAGTCCTTTTATAAGAGCGAAAACAGTGAAATATACTACGCACAAATACTTATTGACCCATAATGTTCCCGACTTGTCAAACAACTATAAATATGTAGTAAAACGCCGTTATTGGTATTTGACAGACTGGTAAAAACTTTTTGTAGTTCTAAACCGCTCTACGTGCATAAATCTAACCAGAGTTATTCCCTCGCTAACCATGTATTTTAAAACGTATATACAAAAAAAAACCCCGAACTCAAATATTACTTTATTATGCAATTGTTGGCAATTCATTACAGGAATTTCTGTAGATGTTTAACCAAGCAGTTTCACTATTTTTTTCTGATCTATAAAGATCTGCCTTATACGTTGTACATTTCATGGCAGCTTTTTAAGCCATCTACAGACTTGAATAAAATACGAGCTTAGTTTTTTTATACGCCAAAACTTTTTCGTAGACCATATTAAGCATTTTTTTTTACACAAAAGCTGCTTGAACATAGTTTTTTTTGTCTAATAAAACGCAAACATATTTCTGCTTAGGTTCAGAATGCTTGAATTACAGGCCAAAACCATTTACAAGGGTAAGAAACCCTGAATAAATTTTTTATTTATGCTGTCCCTGGGCTTTTTATGTATAAAAAATCATGAAAGAGCCCGCAAGTACAAAAAAATCATTCTTTGACAAGTGGGCGTCAATGTTTTTGGTTTTGTAATACACATACAACCAGGGCCCGGCAAAAAAGAAGGGGGGGGGGCGGGTTCCCCTGGGGCCCCGTCAAAAAAAAAGCTGCTTTTTTGTACCCTAATCCCATAAAAAAATATTTTTAAAAATGTAAATTTGTTAGTTAATTGTACAATTTTTTTTTTTTATAATATTGTCTCGGATGCATAGGTATCATGATTCTAGACACGTTTAGTGCACTTTCCCACTGTTGGGGCCCCCGTCTTTGGGAGGCCCTGCATACAACCTAGGCCTTAGGATGAAAAAGCTAGAATTTTACTTGAGACCATGTATTAAAAGCCGCTTTCTGTGTCACAAATATCAAATCATATAAAAAGCCTAAAATCTTTTTTTACATATAATAAAAATATGCATGCTTATTTTTGTTAGTTCATATTCATCAATTTGTGATCCAGTAATAAAAACGTTATAGAAATCAAAAGCAAGTTTTTCTAGGTTTCTTAATACGTCAAGCATCCCAGTTTGCGTGCGTTGCCCAAGTTTAACAGGATATACAACATATGCCACTGGAAAGTACCCCGACCCACATTTCAACAAAATTTGGTTTCGGGTTCATCATTTTTAAATCGGGCGAAGATCATGTCGTTCGACAATTTTACCGGTAATATTTAAGGCTGCACTAATTTGCGGTAAACTTTTCTAATTTTCATTGCAAAATAGATAAAAAATTAAACAAAATGTGCTAATATAGTTTCAAAGAAATAATATATAATAAAACAAAAACAGATGCATACGTTCTAAAAGTATTGGTTCGTACAAAAACATATTTGCTGCCATATACTTACGTTTTTATTGCTAATAAATTTTTGTTAAAAAAATTAATATAGCTTTATGACAGGAAAAAACAAGTAAAATGTAAAAAAAACACAGCTTCGACTTATTTAACTGACATTTTAGCAAGTTGACTATTGGATATTTTTTTTTGTATACGATAAACAGTTAAAAATCAAATAATAAATTAATATGTTAGGTTCAACAGAAAAGATTTACAAAGTTCAATACAGGTATTACGATGCATGTTCTATACAGAACAAATTCTACAAAACAACGCGAAAGTTGAATTTTGATATGACTTGCGCGGAACGGGTCAAAATATAAAAATTGTCGGGTTACGGGCCATCGAAATCGGGTTGTTTAATCCTTTTTTTGGGTGGGTCAAAGCCTGGTCCACTCTAGCACATACAGTTAGTACGAGTTAGTAAAGGAATTTGCTTAAACAGTAACGTATTGTTAGTAAATAAGTATGCATACATAGTCTTCAGAATACAAGAAAGCAATGCAATCGCCATGGCTACACTTTTTTGGGCCTGTATTCTAATATGAAAAAATAAAAGATTTTGATAAGATTAATATGCAAAAAAAAAATTATAAAATAAAAAAAACAGTTTAAAAAAAACAGTTAAAAAAAAAACACTAGAATAAGATGTCAAATTTCTGTTAAAAACCCAAAAAAAGTTGTCTTTTTTGTAAAGACGTTCAATTTTGATCAAATTTTTATTTTTAAGCACATTGCATATTTTAAAGATAATAAATTGTAGTCGTTTTACAAGAAGAAAAAATAAATAAATCATTCTAGATAATCCGATTTTTTGACAGATAAAAACATCTACGAAGCTAAAATAGAAAATTTTGCATTATTTTTTAATGTTTAACCAAAAAAAAATTCTATTGCATACTATTTATTGCCTGAATTTAAGTATGGCAAAATTTTACTCGAAAAATTATAATAAATGTTTCTCTGCCTTTAAATCTTATTTCTCATGATTTAATTTGCTTTTATTTTGGGCAATTTACCTTTTTGCGTACCATCTACACTTGAAAAGTCTAAGCAAATATATAAATACGTTTAAAAGTGCATTTTATATATATAAACTGGTTGCGACAGGCAAGGCCGGTCAGGCCCTGCCAGTTAAAAAATCAGGATTCAGTATCCATCTTAAAGTACAAAAAAACTCATACTTTGTACATTTGCAGTGGTCCTATATGTTTTTAGCGTATATTTTTGCATCTTTAGAAATGCATAAAAAAAATTAAATATCAGGTTTTTTAAAAAGCGGACCCTTTCTTCTCACTCGTAGTTACAACGCGCCAAAAACAACAAAATATAAACCTATAATAAACAAATCATGTGTTGAACGTTTAATATTGTTGTATCATTTATCTCAGCCAATCAAATTGCTTTTATCAGACCGCTATTTCTTAGTTTATAGCGATGTAAAACCAGAAAATGCAAATTTTTAAGCTAGATTGTCCGTTGCATAGTAATTGTTGTTTATACATCAATAACACTTTTTTATTTTTTTATGGTTTATTTGTATTTACGAAATTAGTTTAATTTGTATTTTTTATAATTGTTTAAAATATAAAAAGAATTATGTAAAAATATCAAAATTGATTATAGATCATCTATGTTTTCACTTACCATATCTATAAAGTTATTAACATCTTTCTTTACATTAAAATTCAAAAAAAAACCCTAAGGGGGGCTCATCCCCCTCAGCGTCCCCCTTCAAAAAAATCCTGGCTGACCCATTTTGTAATGTATACTTACGCCTATAAAAACGGATTGTAAATTTTTTAACGGCGTAAATTAAATGTTTAAAAAAAAAGCCCAGTACTTCTCCACCAAAAAGTCAATACTTTATAAAAAGTATTTTGCTTACAAAACACCATTTTAAAGCATTTGCCCCTTTTACGCCTTTTTTTTAGAAAAAGAATATACAACCAAAAGTATCATAGACCTGCTTTAAAAAAGGTGAATATAATGAGACAGTGTGCTTACATTACAGTTCAAATACTTACTGGATACTGAAAATGTCGTAGACGTGCTATGATAAATTGATGTAGTGTGTTTATGCATTGTTTGCATTATAATGAACTTTTCTAGGCATATTTTCATTCGTATCAACTATTTTTCCTACTTACTTTCCTTTGTTGTCATGTCAGGGGAAATGCTTTTTACACTTGTTAGATGGCTTTGTGGAGTTACAATAATAATTTCTTGTTTTGCCGGTTTTAAGTGCCAAAGAGCACATCGGTTAAAAATCTATCTAACAACCAGCATTACAGCTTTTTATTCATTCTTATGTTAGTAGATTGGTTTATTACCCTATTTTTGTAATAAGAACCTGGTTAATTCGTTTATTAATAAATTGGAACTACGTCAGTATTTATAAATGTATCTAGAAGACTAAAACGACGGTTATTTAAGTTAAAAAATACTGACTTACCCTACAAGATAATAATTTTGCATGTATCTTTTATTGATAAAAAATTTACGAGTAGATATTACCTTTGTCGTGTAAAAACTTTATATACCTTGGATTTTACATTTTATTTGCAACAGAAAAAGCCTTAAAAATTTTACCAATAACGCGTAATGCAGGTATTTAGTTTTTGTTGCATAAATAAACACACTACAAAAGATGGAGCATCTGTAATTGGTAAAATTGCTTTTTTTGTTTTAAGTGGGTTTGACGAAAAAAAGATTTTCACACTAAAAGGAAGCCAAAGACCAATACCTGTTTAGTTAGTAAAGTATTTTGCATAGTAAAAATGCGCCATACAAGTATGAACGCTGTATTTTGCATTTTTTTAAACTTTGCGCAATTGCAGAGGTATAGAAAATAAATTGAAACTTGTTGCTAAAATGGTTTTTTGCGCGTGCCCATAACCCTTTTTAAAGTTTTACGTGTTCGTTTGGTCAAAAGATTACCTGTATTTTGCGTGTTAATGATCAGTGTTAAACAATCTGTTCTAGGGTATTTTAACTTTTTTACTGATCCGGGTAGAATTTCAACAAATTGACAAACTATTTTACAATAATCAAACAACACATAAAAGAGGCTGATACACTATATTAATAAAAAAAACAGAACGTGTACGTATTTCTTAGTTATTTTCGCTTATAATAATAATGATACAAATCCCCCTTTTCATTTGTTTAAATCAACAAAAACCCCTGGTAGATTTTATGCTACATATAAAATGCAACAAAACGCAGTAAAGGTCTGTAAAAAATACAAACTAGATCATGTTTTGTTCATTTATACAAACATACTTTTAATATGTTGTATTGCAGTTGGCAACACAGATATGCTTACAAACTGTTATAAAAAGTAAACGTATTTTAACAATATATTTCAAGTCTAATGGTGTATGCTTTTGCGACATGCTCTGCATGGAAGTGTTCAAAATATGTTTTTTATATATATTTCTATGCTAATTGCAGTTTATGTAGCCAAGTACACTATACGGTGTACAAACAACAGTCAAATTGCCCAAATGCAATACAATTTGTTGCCTATAGTAAACAAAATAGCACAAGCCTTAAACATATATCTGATTGATAAAAAGGCAATTCAAATAGAAGAATTGCAATAAATATATTTCACATCATAAAAAAGTAACATACAGACAGAACGCAGCCATTGTGAACCAAAAATTAGTAATTTTTTAAGTCGCTACACACTTAAAAGAGGTTAAGTTTATATAAAAAACTAATATTTAAAACTCATGTTTTTAAAAAACGCAATTTTGCAATACACGGTTCAGAGGTATGTGTAATTGTTTTTGTGATTCAGATCGGTGTAATTATTTGATGCTGTATCCCTACACAGATAAAATCAACAACGACGTTTTTTTCGTTCGGGTTTAATTAATGTTGGCAATTAGAAACAAAATGCAGCATCTTCATTTGCACAAAAATGTAAAAGCTTTATGTAAAAAAGATATAAGCGCACAAACACAAAACGTTTACACCTACGTCAACGCATCGCAGGCATGCTGGTTACATTTGACACTTTGGTTAAGGGCGCGTTTTATTTACACACTTTAGTGATTCACTATAGCGAAGAATAACAGTAGTGATTTTTGAAAGTTTTTATTTTTTTCATATTGTTTCAAAAAAGTCACTATAGTGAATTGATGGTATTAAAAAAAATAGAAACATATTTTATTTTTCACTATAGTTGAAATTCACTATGGCGAAAAATACTATAGTGAAAGTTCATCTGCGTGGAACATGTTTTATTTTTTACTATAGTTAAAATTTACTCTAGTCAAACTCTAGAGCATGCTTTAGGGCGCATCTTTCGCTATAGTGATAAAAATGGAACGCGCCCTACATCTGGTTTATCGCCTAAGAGAGGCGGGTTACACAAAAAGAAGTTTTAAAATGGGCAGGGTTTATAGTCAGTATTTCTACTAGTCACATACCGTTGTTCATGTAAAAGATAATCTGTAAACCAGATTTTCTCTTTATCCTCTATTATTCAACCAATATTTAGAAGAATCAATACTGATCAACTAGAGCAAAAAGAAAAGCCATCGCTTATGTGCATCTGTGTCGTTTGCGCACTACTGAAAAAGTCATGCGTTCCATGGTTAAATTATGACCAAGGAACGCTTTCTCGGCTCAAGTCTGCAGTGCTGATCTAGCGGCATTTATATGCACATACACCTTAAAAGACAACAAAATATAAACACAAAAAGCATGATTTGCAATCAATGCCGTTTATGTGTTTTTATTTTTACAAAAAAATATTTTTAAGCAACCATAATACAGTATAGTAAGGTAGTTTATGTTTTCGTAAAGAAAAAACTTTCTGTTTACTACGCAGGTATAACAAAAGATAAAATGCGTGTAGCTGTGCACAAAACTCAAGGCAAACTTTGCGTTTGTCTGTTTCTTTACATTAGACGTATTAAGATACTAGATTAATATTTCTCTTTCTAAAAAAAAAACGTGTGTGTTTACTAAAATCTTGATACTAAGCTTACGCACAATAATTTACAATATTCTGTTTTTGTGTATATTTCATTGGATGAGGTGCTATTCTATCTTGTAATGTAATGTATCTTTTAAATTGGTTAAAAGTTAAGTGTAATGTTATATTAACCTTACTCTCGCAAAACTTACAGTTTTGGTATATGTAAACTACTTGATACAGTAAAAATACTACAAAACGATTTTTAAACTTTACAAAATACATGATTTGTGTTATTCCTTCTAGTGACCCTCACAACAACAACTATGTGCTATAAAACGCTAAATACCTTGCAAAAATCAACAAAGTTAATAAAACCTTTTTTGTATACATTTTTATGTACAAAGTTAATGTCATGCTGATGACACAAAAGTATTAGATTTTTCTTGCGTATTTTTATTCTAGTAAAACAAACATAAAAATCCCAGTTTTAAATGATGTAAATCAATAATTAGCAAACACAAAGCTACATAGACTATTAAGAACAGTAAGTATTGTAAAAAGATATGTTTGCGTCGATCAAGGCCTAGATTTTGTATTGTAAATACTAAAGGATAAGTCACAATCAATTACAACTTATATGAACTTGCATTAGAACCGTATTTTTTTCGATTTCTGTCCGTTAAGTAAGGGATATACCATTTAAACTTAAGAAATCAAACCAGTTTGTCTATCGAAACATTTTTTATCTTGTAGCTGCAAAAAAAAATAATAAACATATAAAAGGCTTTTAAAAATGTTTTACACGTGTAAGTAGTGTTGCAAAGCGCCGCAACAGAAAATACCAGTTTAGTTACCATGTATGCCTATGGTAGCTTTGCGTTTATTCTACGCGCAAACAAAAAACTTTGTGAAATACGCATTTAGCGCCATCAAAATGTGTTTAAGCTAGAATAAAATAATTTATGATATGTAAAACAAAAAAAAGGATTTTTTTGGTATTGTTTTTGATTTTAAGTAATTTTTTTATTTGAATCAAAAAATGTTTGTGTTGTTAATCAAAAGTATAAAGCGGATAACACCTAAAATTTGACAGACATGTACATATAACAGTATTATAACAGTAAAAAATATGTTTTCATACCTAAGAGGTAAAACATGACGATTAAACATAGTTCATCATAAACCAGACGATGACAAACTCTGAAACAATATGTCAAACTTTAGAAAAGCTAGGTATTCAAGTATAAAATGCGTTCGAAAGAATTTTTTTTAGCGCGAAGCATTTATCTACAAAACATGTATTATGAGTAGTAAGGATGAAGCTTTTTGCATACGAAAAACGTATTGATTGACTTATCTATAGTGATCCAAGGCAAAAAACATGTTATTTATAGTCAAGGGTCAAAAGAAGCATAGCACAAGAGCTATACTAAAGTTTAAAGCACGAATTAATCTAGGTCTTGGCAGGCATGCAAAGAAAAACTTCAACTTTTGCACGAAGGAACTTTTACGTATTATATCATCCCTTAAAAAAAATAACGCATATTTATATAAAGAGTGCATTTATTTACCTATGCAAAAAACATTCATCATTTCTAATACTTTTAAAAATAGCGAAAAGTGTTTGTCACCGTGAACTCAAATAATGGCATATGCAGAAAATGGTAATGACGGTAATTTCTAGCAGTAAAAGAATATGGGAACAGCAAGAAGACAAAAAAAGCATGTTCAAAAAAAACAAAAAAATAAATATTACTAGACTGGACCAATGTTAATTTATTGCAAAAACGACAAAAAGCCATTCATGATAAATTACATGCGTCGAGTAAGGTAAAAAGATTGAGACGGGCTAGAAAAGAGTTACATGTTACACTTGCAATAAAAAAGGATACTATAGCTTTTACGTGCTGAAGAAATGGTAAGTTATGTGCGTGGGAATACAAAGCAAAACTAAAAAAAAAGTGTAATTGTTATTAAAGGCAGAAAGTGACACAGACACCACTTATTCGTTAATAGATTTAAACATATTTCACTTGTTAAAAATACGGTAAAACAGCCTTTAATCATACAAATCTGCAGCTACTTCAAACCAAATGAATAAGAACTGATATATTGAAATAAAGGCTTAGAAAAATCTTGATATAAGAAGAAAAAGTTTTGTCACTAATAAGAATTTACACTGAAGAAAACAACTTTAAACTCGTATATCATGTGAAAAAGGATGCAATAAAAAACATCCATACAAGTATATGATAAACACAGAATTGTTGATGTAGTCACCTGGAATAGTTCAATTAGGTCCTAAAAAGAAAACAAGGTATGCGTAGAATTGTGTAACAAATAAACAGAATTAGAAAACGCTTTCCCGGTAGTCTGGGCTGCCTTATTACTAGCGTATTTTAGACGCTATGCTGCTGGTGCATCGGTCTTTATTTGTGTGGTAGAAATATTGAGAGAAAAGTGCCCTATGATAATTGTGAAGTGCACATAATCTTAAGTTTTTGAATATATTTCGTAAGTTGCAATATTTTACACCAATGAATAAGATATGGATTCTTTCGGATTAACTGTAAAACAACATTAGGATAAGACGGCATTTTGTTGAATAAAAAAGAGAGAAGAACTTTCTTAATAAGCTACAAAGATTGTGATATATTAGTTGTTTTTGTAAAAAAAACATAAATCAAATATTTATTGAAAAAAAAATGTAAATGTTCACTGACGACATTCACGTCTATGAAGAACAAAAATCAACATGATTTCCTTATAAATGCTTGCTTCATAAAAAAAAACGAATTTGATGTATCCTTTTGTAAATAAAAGTGGTTTTACATAGACAGAAAGACTGTGAAGTCACTAGACTAAGAAATAATTAAAATTTGTATAAACCAGTATAACCTGCGAGCACAGTAAATATTGTTTTGCGTGCCATTGTTTACACGAGAAAGACGTAGAAGCTTTTTGGGCTGTTAAACAACGTTCCATATGTTTTTGTAAAGCTCCTGACCGTTCTTACTTACTTTAAAAATTATTAAAAAAAATCACAAAGTATTACTGGAATAATGATTTGCCAAAGAACCATATGCAAAAGGAAAACAAAATCAAAAAGCTACACAGTTTGTTTTGGCATATTTAAATTAGGGGTTTAGGTTAAAGACAGATGCAATTCTCTGTGCAATACTTAGGGTTTCGATTAAGGAAAAAAGATGTAACTTGTGGTGGTAGATCACTAAGCAATAAAGGCAGCAACACCTCATCACGGGAAATGAAATGTGTGCAGCTGTTTTTAACATGATAAATCTAGTGTATTGGCATATATAAAATAGATTGAAATGTCTAAAAGGCTACAATCCAAAATGTCTGATACACAAAAAAGCTAGTATATGGCTCTGAAAGACTACATAATTTGTATAATCGAATAATGCAACAAAAGGTTAAAGGTTTTCAATTGACCAGGGCGCGATCTTACAGGTGCGTGATGCATATTGCTCAGTAAGCGAAAAAGTTGCCGTATCAAAATGACATTCCATTTTTTAGAATGGTTGTGATAGTAGAATAGGAAGCATGATTGACAGACAAAAAAAAAACAAAAATTACAGAATCCTACAATATTTAAGAGTAACTTGACTATACACACAACTACATGAAACAGAAGCCATAAGTGAAACCTTCATATAGCAGAATTGCCATGAATAACGGCAAATTAATTTATTAGTGGTTATGGTGTCAATATAAAAAAATACATACAAAAAAAAGTTTGCAAACAATGCAAGAAAGAAAAAGGAATACACCTATCATAGCATTTAATATAAAAAAAAGTAGCAAAATACTTAAAGCAAAGATAGAGAGATCCAACAAACGAAAAAGCTGCAAATATATGCGTCGATAGATACTCCTTAGAACCAGTGTTCACATTAGAGTTAATCAACTATGGCAGGTTTTGTAAGCCATACTTTGGTATGAGCATATTATGCCTAGCATTTGTTTAAAAATAGATACTTGCAAAAAGGATTACAGTTAAAACCACGATTATATAATTAATTTACATTTTGTTGAGTTCAAACAGATGAAAAACTGAGTAATGACGTATAAGACGACGCTAAAGGTTTTTATGTAAAGTATGCCATACTTTGTGAATCAATGCATACTATGTCCAAAAAAAGCGGTTTGTACGTGCTTAAAAAGTTGTCAGACTGGTTATAAGCTACAAAAACATTCATGATGATTTTAAACGGATTAAACAGCAAAAAAATGCTGTTGATCATATATAATTAGGGCGTATTCCATTAGATGCATGCTATACAGGAATTTTATAAGATAAAAAAGCATGAGAATAAATAAAAGCTGAATGTTCTTAAAAAGCATAGATGCATGTATAACTTTAAAAAAAAACATTTTATAAGACATCAAAACCAGATAATAATAAAAGTGGAGAATTGTTATAAGGAACAAGATTAGCGTTGTCAACGAGAATAAAAGTAAAAAAATACAACCTAGATATCCTATACATACGACACCATGCGAACTATATGAGAATTAAATTGTAAAGGGTCGTTGGATAAAAATCGAGTAATTATATCGTATTTATAGTTTTATGCAAAAATCAATAGCTGTGTAGATTCTTTTTGGCGCAAAAACGCGTTATCTCACACAGTTACACATTTTTTAACAAAAAACGCATGGTTTATAGTAGAAATCACTACTAAAAAAAAATACACTTTCTGGGTTTTGTCGATTATAAAGGTTTTATATAAAAAAAAACTATTTGGCATTTTAGGCAAGGAAAGTGCAGGATATAAACTTTATATAGTAAGACATTTTTGATAAATAGTATCTTTCTAGTTTTATTTATAGCTATAAAAAAAGAATAGGCCTGACACATCCAACATAGTTTTCATTTTTCAAATAAAAATTTTTTCAAAAAAAAAGTTCTCGCGTATTTATACGATTTTATCGTGTATTCCATGATGGATCGAGTGCCACACTTTACCACCCCCTAAACTTTGACTTTTATAACAATACGTCAAATGACAAAAATAACAGCAAAGGTACCAAAAATACTAAACAAACAAAACATATACAAGTAATTTTTTTTTTCTTTTTTAACTTATACTTTAAATTGAAGGTATGTAAGCACCATGGCAAAAAAATACAATACGCAATACCACATGGATAACTTCTACAATTTTGCTTTTTTATGTTTGCGAATGTTATAAAGATGTGCATTTCAAACGAAACGATCGGTTATATAGTGTTTTTAAAATTATTATTAGCTACAAATCAGTGTCGTAAGATCATATAACGACTAAGTCTTTAATATATATTGCTTTTAAACTAGATTTTCATTGTTTCATGTCGCATACATGCGTCTTAATACTGAAAAAGATGTTTTTTTGAGCGTTTTAGTATAAGTTAATTACATGCGTCTTTTCTATAATACGATTAAACGTCAGAAAATAACTATAAAAAAGTAAATAACAATG